>VZSE01012296.1:1858672-1869072 GCA_013398275.1 Promerops cafer | reverse complement strand
TATCTATATATATATATAAAAATCCTGCAGGGAATTTTTCTCTCTGCCAAACCATTTTATATCCTTGGCTTACATTCCACCTATATAGTTTTTGCCAGATTTCCCTGTATTAGTCTCTGACAACCACCGTAATATAAGAGGAATGTGTAAAATTTTTGTTTGTTTGTTTTAAATTATCACCCAAAATACTCCATTTAGAGACATTAAAAAATGGAAAANTAATTAGGCTTTCAGTGGAGAAAGAAAAATATAATTTAAAGGCCTTTACTAAACCTGGTTTTTCCTGAAGTGTTTACCTAACAGCTGTTCTCCTAAGGGACTCGCTTCTGAATTATTCAGTTCCACAGTGCAACATAGACTCCTACCCAGAGGCCTGAAATGCTCAGAGAAAAACTTGAAATAATAATCCAACTGGCTCATATTCTGTGTAATGGAGCAATTGCCTCCAAATTGCTCTTGCAAACTCAGGCCCCAGTGCCCTTTCAGCAGCATAACTTCATTGCAGGAGGTGTGTGTGAAATGGCACCAGTTTGAGCAAGGGGTGACTCTGGCCCTGGCTCTGGTGGTGCCAGGGGGAGCAATGCTTTTTGCTGCAGGGTGAACGAGAGGGCACGGAACAGGCTGGCAAACCATCAAATGGCCCTTTGGGAAGAAATGCTTTAACAAGAGGGAGATTTAAAAAAAAAAAAAAAAGCATTAAGAATTGTGCTAAAATACTGGCTGAAGAGTAATCCTAGCTGTACACAAGCTGACCTTGTTAATTTTCCTGGTTCTTAGAGAAAGAAGCACAAAGCCTGAATGAAATTTCTCACTAATTCTTTTGTTTGAAGGGTAGTGAGACAATCTGCTTAATTATTTTCGGCAGTTGAGATAAGTCTGTTTTTCAAACACTTGTCATAGTAACTAATAATCTGCTAGATTGTTTTTTCTCTATGTACAACTCTCTATTCAGTCCTTTTGTATTATTGTTTTTATTTATATAAATCCATACTCCATTTAGAGACATTAAAAAATGGAAAAATAGAGATTGGCATTGGAATACAATTCTTCAGCATATTAAATCCTTCTCATCTCGGTATTGCCAAAACCAAAGAGAGACTTTAATTCCACCTGTCATTTCTACAGACCTCAGGCCACTGTGGTGAGTGATGCTGCCAGCACTGTTCCCTAGGCAGCCACAGAAGTACACTGCTCATTATGCACTGATATTCCACAGGGATGTTTTTTATTTCCCCTCGGGCCAACAGTAAGCTACTTTGGAAAATACATAGGCAGTATTCCTTTAAAAAGAACAAGTGCCTGTCTTTCAGAAGAAACACTGTATGGGAAATTATAGAAAAGATTTCTTTTCCTTTTGAGGAAACCATCTAGAAGTGTCACTGGGTGCAGTCATTTGCATGAGTAAGATTTACTGTTTGTAGAACAGTGACAGATCCTTCTAAATGCACCAATAATCAGCCAGTGTCTGTCCCATGGCCTCGGCCACAACCAGCCTGTGTATTGTAGGTATCCTGCTTGGAGTGATCTGTTCCTTCTGGACTGGAGATCTGCTGAATCATAAGTCCCATAATCTTTTCTTGCACCTTCCAACACAAGAGTCTTAATTCTGATAGAAACTTGGCCATGTACTTTCTGTCAAGATAAAAACTGTTTTAGGGAGTACCACCTATGTTGAATGAATGCCCTATTTTAAAAGCACTTTGAAGAGCAAAGAAAGCTTTGCATGCTGTTAAAAAAAAAAGCAGCACACCCAACGATCAGAACACTGTCAAAAATGGAATATTGCATTTTTATACCGACTTAAGTAGACAGTTAAGAGTAGCTTTTCACAGAACAAATGTATTTTCTTGACTTGCTCCATATTTTTCTGATGAATTACGATGGTTATGCTGAAAGGAAAGTTACTGTTTTGTGCATAAATGAGCCACTTACAACAATAAAGTTAAAGTTTCTTGGTACATATGGATAACAAGCTTATAAAGGCTTTTCCATATATTGATTGTACCTGAATCATAAATATATAATAAATAATTATACAGAAGTTATCTCTTCTTGAAGGCTTTTTTTCAGAAAGTTTACAGTAAGACTTGTCTCAGCTTAATTTCTTTTATAGCATATATATATATATATTTCTGCCATTCTGTTACAGAATAAAAGGAGTCCATATAATGCCTAAGAACTCCACATACCTCAGGATTTTATTTAGGTATAATATTCTACATGGGTGATGCACTTCAGAAGAAATAACTTCTCTTCAGACATATTTGTTTTAAGGAAATAGTATTCTGTTCTACGTCAGAAAAAAATCCACTTCTTTCCAGCCAGTGTGTTGAAGTTAGAAAAAGTTCATTTGCAATGCCTAGACAGAGATGAACAGTAAATTTGACTTTAAGTCAAACAGATCATGAACACAGGTGAAAGCAGGAAATGTAAGTATTTTTTTTTTAAGTCTAACAACTAAAATTCAAAATACATTTAAGGAGTTTAGTTAATAACTATGAAATCTGTTTCTCTAAACTTTTTAATCCTTAGTCGTCCTCAGCAGCAGATTTGGCTGTGCCATTCTGCAGAGGGGAACGTTGTGTATCTGGTTGACTGTCCTCAGGGCAGTGGGTTTTTAACCTTTCTCAATTTAGGGCAACTAAATTTGGTTTGATCCTAAATACGTTCTGTATTTCAACAGCATTTAAAACAAATGGATGTTGCAGAAAGGTTGTAATAGCCTAGTAAAACTTGCAGTGTACTCTGCAAGTGTAGATTGCTGGAGAATGATGTCATTTTACTCCTTTTACTCTGCGTGTTGTTGCTCTGAAAACCTACTACAGAACTCTGTGTGGAGTTATTTAGGGAAGGCTAGAGGTATTTAGGAAGATTAGAGAAATGCAGAAGATCACGGGGGCTAGGTAACCAAAAAGGAGAGTGAGGAGAATTTGTAAATGTCTGTGGAAATACGGCTGTGCTGGTGGAAAATACTAGACTGGAGACGAGGGTATGGATTAAAAACTATGATCCCCATATGTTGTACCAGTATACTTCTACCCGCAGGTTTCTGCTTGCAGTACAGTCCTGCTGTCCCCCTGTCTGGAGCAAGGGCACAAAGTGGTGCAGGGGCTTGAATGTCACCAGCAAGTTGCTTCTGCTTGAGGTCATTTAATGCAGGGGAGGGGATGAGTTTCCCAGACGCGTTTCAGGGCTGCAGCTGGATTAGACGGGGGTGGGTGGAAGGGTCTGTGGAGCAAGTTGGCCTTTGGGCATGGAAGGGCAAGCCCTGAGGGCTGTTCCAGCTTACCCATGGAACCATGTCCACCAAGGGGACAAAACTATGACTGCTGAGTTTTCTGCTCAATACAGTCCTTTTGGTGTGTTACTATACAGCTGGATCCTTTTACACCTAGCACAACTGCTACAGTTCACGTATCTAACCATGTATGGTCAGTTATTGCAAAAAATACTGAACTATGCCTTCAATTAATTTGAGTGTGTTTTAGGTACATCCAGACAGCCATTTTTGCCTTCTGATTTGCAGCTGCATGTCACAAAGAAAAAGCTTGAAAAAATTATCCAATATGTTGGAGACTGATTTCATAAATCTCAGTAGCAACTTCACATAAAATAAATGCCCTATATGAATTATAATTTCATCCAAGAGCCAGAGTTTCTTTACTAATCCTTAACTTCAGCTCACCTGAGTGTCCATGCTGAATAGTCTTTCTGGTCCCCTCAATTTTCCAAAGTAGAAAAGCTGTGTTCATCTATTAGGTTTTAACTAAATTGCTAAGAGCAGCTAAGCTAGCTTTGAATTATTTAAGATTGCCTACCCAATGCTTCTGCAGAAAACTGGAATGTCTCAGCCACCAAACACCAATTCCTGATTCTCCAGGGAAGATCCTTTTGCCCCATGTTTATAGCTTTTCTCATCTACCGATGACAGCTGTGAAGACTATGTGCTTTTAATAAGCTATTTCCTAGAAAGTGTGTCTATCTAAGTTTTTTCCTAATATTTTGATGATTTTTACCTGATAGTGATTGGAAATCTTTTAGTTTTTCTCCTTTATCTTCTCAAGAATACGTTCATGTCTAAGAAGAATGGGTAGAATCCCACTAGCAGATTCTATGTGCTTTACTAGAAAATCCACAATCTCAGCAAGATACTTAGGGGAGGAACTATGGACTTCTTTCTTTTTTATTCTAAATACTTTAACTTACTTACCGTAAATCAAACAAATTAATTTCTTGAAAATTTTATTTTGTGAATCATGTAAGAAGTTGAAGTGTTTTTCTCAGAAAACTAAGCTTTTGACTTACAATTTTAAAAATGTAACTCATTTATCTTTCAGTAAAGAAAATAAAAAATTACTTGA
Organism: Promerops cafer; assembly: GCA_013398275.1. Taxonomy (NCBI): domain Eukaryota; kingdom Metazoa; phylum Chordata; class Aves; order Passeriformes; family Nectariniidae; genus Promerops; species Promerops cafer. Next base: position 1,864,711 of record VZSE01012296.1, on the reverse strand, counting down.
GAAGGCATAAAATTGTTCTTCATTTAAAATTCATCTGGATTTTAGTGGCTTAGCTAGAAGGTTGATTTTGTACACTATTAAAAGTGATTCTGTTAAGTTTTATTTGGGAATTTCATCTACTTAATTTCTACAGTAGAAAATACTTTATCTAGTAGATTCTGGCCCTGTAAAGTTTAGCCATTTTAAAAGACCGTACGAACTGGTTAATTCTACCACATTTTTTTACTCTTGGCAATGGGATCAATAAGGAATCTGATCACTATTACTTGATACTTTATATACAGAAGTGTTGCACGTAAGTTTTACAGAAGAAAAGTGATATTATTTAATGCACCAAAAAACTGCTGTCTAAAACTTCTTGTATAATATTGGATATATATTTTTCTATGTTTTAATTGCTTAGACTGAAGTCCTGATTAAAATAGTTTTATTTTTGCTAAGGCTTGGACAGAAAATTCCAGGTACTTCAGTTTATGATTTTTGGGGTTTTTTGCAGGGATTACATTTTCTGCCAGGCCAAGGGGGATCATCTGGGAAACAAATCTGTCTCATTTTTAAAAATCTGAGTTCTAGCTTGCCTTTTGTAAAACTACAGGGCAATCTGCTTTTCAGATCCAGTCATGAGTACCAGTCAATGTGAACTTTCAAGCAGTCATAAAATGCAGAGTACTTATCTTGATTTCAGTGGTGTCTGTAGCACACCAGGACACTCACATGGAGGAAGTAATTCCAATGTAGGTATTTCTGAAGAACAGACACACTATTTTCAGATTAAAGCATGAAAATTGAGGTTTCTTTCACTTTTTATCTGTAAATCTTTCTTGTTTAAAACCCTTTTGGCTTACATACAGAAGTAATTCCTATGGTTTTATGTATGCTTAGATTATGTTGTTAAAGGATGCTATTTTTGTGAAACCAACTAATCTGTGATTATCCTCTATGTAAAAACATGAGGAGCTGTGCTGGTGGGTCCCCCTCCCCATGTTTGTTCCTGTCACCCCCTGGTGGTTTTGGTTTCACGCTGGGTTCTCCCCTCCCTAGTCCTGCTGCCAGTTCCCCCGGACACCCCTGTTACCTCATGTACACAATGTCAGTCTCACCTGGTTCCTACCCCTCGTTCCAGAGAATTCCCTGTGCCTCAGTGTCCCGTTGGTACAAGTGACCCTTTCCACTCCCCATGCCCTTCCTAGAGGGTGCTAGGTCATGGGTCCCACCTTTCTCCCCTCCCCACTGTGACCTGCTTGGTAAGGAACTCTACCTCCCCCCGGCTTTCAATGCAAGAGCGGGCTTCGCTCTGTCTCCTTGTTCATCCTCGCTTAGGACTACAATAAACCTGAGAAACTGGACAAGAGGGAGCCTTCTCTAAGTTCTTGCCTTGAAACCTCGCCACCGTAACATCTACAGCCGCAGAGGATCAGCTCTGAGCTCACCGCTGGCAGTCTCGGGAACGGCATCTCGGTAGCAGTGCTGGGATTCTACCGGCACAGCGCCGGGCAGCCACGGCAATGGCTGTAAGGTGATGGCACGTACTTCTCTCTGTCTCCTGCAGGTCGCTGACTGGTTGAGTAACAGACCACAGGTAGTAGATGGTACAGAAAAGATGAGATATTCAGAGATCCACACAGAACTCCAAGTCTTTAAAGAGAAAAGTGAGAGAATGATTCCTGTGAGCACAATCACCCCACCAAGGATAGTGTTTTGCAGCCTACAGTGGAGATGTGACAGTTCCCCTTGTTTGTGTTACCTCTTGGAAGCAGACTTTGTCCAGGCATTTGTTCATTGCACAGCTCTTGATGATTGTGAGGTGGATAGTGCTGTTTTAATATATCCTTCTAAAAGCTTTCATAAATAGGCACTTAGATTTCAAGCACAGAAGCAGGGCTTAGTCAAAGTCTGCTGATCTTCACAGTAATTTTTAAAGTTTTTATTTGTAATATTTTTGTACACAGAATTGGTGTGCTTTGTGAGCTCTTCATTCACTTCCACAGAAAAATTGCTGTAAAAGATGGGACTGGGAGTGTCATCGTTTATCTGATTTGCCAAGTGGAAACACAGTGAATACTTTTATTAGTATAAAAGTGGGGAGGTGGGAGGAGGATTTTTATTTTTGAGGTTCATTGATTAACTACAAGTCTGTCAGAGGCAGTTATCCTATTTTAAGAAAATTGTAGAGTCATCAGGAAGCAAAATAATACCAAAGATAGCAGTGCCACCATAAGGTTTTAAGTCTACAGATTTAACTCTATGATCCCTTCTTATACTGGTGGGCACTGGCATGTATCGTCTTGTTGTCTTTGACACATTTTGGTATCTGCTACTATGAGGGGTGTTTTATATTTTCAAAGCCTAAAGTTAGTAAAGCAGGATACTTCCTGCAAGATGTTGATTACAATTGGATGTGGTGTATAGATAAAGAAATCTTTATTATTTGCTGTCTTGCCCTCCTTTCTGTCCCTCTCCAGTATAAATTTTTGGAAGATAAACTTAAGATTGACTGTCAAGTGCAAGAAAATGTAAATTTCTTTTTAAATGTAGTGAAATACCAGCTTCTGTTGCCTTTGGAATCAAATATCCTTACATGCTTAGAAGTTGGCATGTGAGAATAAGTTGCTCTTCAGTTCTGCCAATGATACAGACTTTAGGTAATTATATCCGTAGTCCGATTTCATTACTTCTGTAAAAATTAGATATATTGGGGATGGTTCCTGGTAAACTGAGATAAAGCATGTTGGAGGGCCTTACAAGTTATTTTTAGAATAGGGCAAATTGTAGCCATGGAAAAAGATAATTAACTTTTTAATATATGTGCCAAGAAATTATTGTATGCTTCAATTGAACTTATCCTGGATGTTGTGGTCTGGATACTTGATTCCCTTTGAGGAATCAATGGGGTAGACAAAGGAAGTGGAATTACTACTGCTGGTGTTACAGGGATGCAACAACATCTGAATGGCTGAGAAAGTACTTGTTAAATATTAGAATAATAAATCTATTTTAAGTCAAGCTATCAAGAAGAATGATGAAGGTTGGATATGGAAGGAGATGCCTTAGGTTTTGTGGGGTTTTCTCATTTTGTGTGTATGTGTAGATAAAGTTTACATTTAATTTTTCAGGACTGATACCACATTTGACCAATTTCCACTACACCTTTAGGATGTACGTTGTGTGGGACAGTCTGGTTTGTTAGTGCTTAATAAATCCTTAAAGCTGCATACACAGAGAGGGGCTGCTTCAAATAATGAGCTCATGGGGATGCAGGTTTGAGCCATGCTGTGTGTAAGTGGCAGAGGCAGGGCCCTTGGACATGCTTTCAGTATCTACACCCGGTAGGGCACCTTCGTGATGGCAAGAGAGGCTTCACTGTAACAGTGAATTTACTTCTCTTTGCTCCTTTTCCAATTGTCATACTTGAAAATGCCATTTGCTTCATCTCAAATAACAGTTGAAGAGACAGATGCATGAAATTCACTGCAGTGCAAAGTGAGGTGGAATACATATGAACTTCCATCCACTAATACAGTCCTGAGTTGGAAGCTGCTTTCTGAACTGGTGGGAGCCAGAAAAGGCTGACAGTACTGACACAGTTACTGTAGAAGTGGCGTCATTATCATACTGGCTTCTGAGTTTTGATGGGTTTTAACAGGCTAATAATAAGGTCTGATATATAGTGCCCTTCTGGCTGCCTTTGGGAAACAAATGATTTGGTAAATTAAAAATTAGCCGTTTATAGTGTTCCCATATAAACATGGCTATTCCAAAGCTTTTGTGGCCACAGTTCTGGAAGAAATTGCAGTACCACATCCCACTTACAGTTACATGCAATGATCTGGCATTGAAAAATACCAGTGGAAGTATTGTAAAAAGGTCTCTTCAGCAAAATAACTTTCAATTACAAGACAATACTACTGCCCAGATTGCTCCCAAATACTTCTCAAACAAATCCAGCAACTAAGACTCTTCAAAGAAAACTAAGAAGTGTATCCAGAGCTAATTCAGATCTTGAACAGTATCTAGATATATCTGGATGCTCACGAATACTGAAGTGACAAAACATGATTTAAAGTCCTGTGGATTTGTACTGGAAGCCAAAATAATTGTTTTCTGGTAGGCTTAGCTGGCCATATTGGAAGCAGTGGAAGTATTGATTACCTGAGAGCTTACCCACATGTGAAGTTCATGGACAGCAGATGAGCATGTGGATTTGCAGTGCCAGATCATGTGGATTATTAATTTTTTTTTTTTTTACATACAAGTTAGAAAGTCCTTGGAAATGAAGGTAAATTGCTTTGTATGTAATGCATACAATAGTATCAGCACAGGGAGTTAGTGAGATGTAAATTCACTCCCCAGTGTAATGTGCCCTAATTTCTCCAAGCCCTAGGGTCATATTGTTCCTGAATGAGAGCACCCAGATAGATATTTAAATGCAATTATTAAGGTTTCTAATTGTCCTGCTGTTGAATAACCTAAAGCATTTCTGCCTTTTTGGTGAATGAGCTACTTAATCATGGAGACTGCACAGGTTCAGTTTGCATCTGGGCTTTGGTTTTGATTCTTTTTGCTAGAACCTTTCACTCTATTTGGCAGAACATTGGAGCACAGACTCTTCTTTGATGTTGAAAGGGGTATTTTGAAGTAATGTTTCCAATGTTGGACAGCAAATAGTTCTACTTAAATAAATACAAGTGGATGTTAGTTTTAGTGTGAACTGGTATAAGCAAAAATTCAGTGTGATCTATAACCATATATTCCCACCTGCCTTCATTTATCTGTTCTGCCTGGGCTTTCAGACTGGAGGTAGCACACCTGTGCCAGCAGTCAGTTTGGGAATATCAGTTGGGAATGTGTAGTGGTGTGCTGTTCCTAGCTGACTCCCATTTGTTATCAGGCCCAGTCTAACCATGTCATTGTAAGTGAACTCTTATTTTGATTATGAGCAGCGTTAATGTAGTACAATTCTGCATTTGACTAAAAACTTCTAGCAATACGGCAGTTTCTTCTGTGCAGAGTTTTGTCAGGTGCTTTTGTCTCTGATTAAAATATGGCTTGCACATGTGCTGGAACAGTACTTCAGCCATGTTGGGGTGACAGCATCTGTTATCCTATGGTGGTTTGTGACACAGTGAATTAAGCTGAAAGCAGCAAGCTTTTTTTTTTTTACAGTAAGAAGACATCTGGATGTTGTATGAAAGAGGGGACCTACTCTGACACTTTCCTGTCAAGGCACACTTCTACACCACTACCTCCCCAGGGAAGTATTTAATGCTAAGAAAAGTTCTTGGAAGAAAAGAAAAAGAGCCTCAAATACAAAAGCCTGGTCTACATGTGATGTTTGGGTTGAGGGTTTTTTGTATGAATATCACAGAATTACAGATATGTAGAGTATATGTACCAATTCCTGTAAAAAAAAATACTATTTTAGCAGATTATGGTGCTACAAACATGTTACTCTTGGCATAGTTTTCCTACCTAAACTATTTGCAGTATAGTGAGATGATTATCTGGGGTTTGGGTTCTGTTTGTGTGTTTTTCATGAGTAGGCCAAGCTGTTTGCAGTTGATACCTAATCGCTGTGATTTCCCTTCTGCAGAAAAGTGGCTTCAGGTACTGTGGGCAGCCTTACCATGCTAGACCCTGTTGGCAGCAGCAGCAGGGCTGGGAAGATTTTATAATTAGAAGCTTGATACGTTTCTGCTACTGGCGATGCTGCGCCTGAGACTTGGTTATAGTTTGCTGTGAGGAAAAAAACCCTAAAAAATAAAAAACGTTCAAGAAGAAGCCTTTTGCACAGAACTGAGACCCGGCCCTGCCCTTCCTCCGCCGCTGGACGGGAGCACACAGAGCAAGGGGGGAGGCTGCCAGGTGCCGCTGCTGCACAAAGCCCAGGTGGGAGCGATTTCGCCCTCAGGGCCCTGGCGGCAGGAGCGGGGCCGGCTCAGGGGCGCTGCCCGGGCGCCGTCCGGGCGCAGGGGGGCCTCGGGCCGGGCCCCTCGCCCATTGCCCGCCTCGCACACGACGCTGAAGCCCGCAGGGCCGGCG
>VZSE01012296.1:1680657-1858384 GCA_013398275.1 Promerops cafer | reverse complement strand
GGCCCTGGGGGTCACGCAGATGGTGCTCGGCTGCCTCATCGTGGCCGTCAGCTTCGCCGCCCTGGCGCTCACCACCTCGGCCCGCGTCCGACACTCCTGCCCCTTCTGGGCCGGCTTCTCGGTGAGTCGGGGGGCGCGGGAGGGGGCGGGCGGGACCACCGCCGGCGCCTCAGGGATGCGCGGCCGCCCGACAGGTGGGACGCGGGCGGCGATTCCGGGCCTCAGCGCCTTCCCCGCGGTGAGGCGGGCAGGTGAGCTCCTCGATCGGCTGCGCCGTGTTCAGCACGGCTGCCGGCGCTTCCCCCGCCCCGGCCGGTCCCCCAGCCCGGCAGCAGCGCGGTGGCGCTTCCACCTCCCCTTCGGAACTGCTGGCCAGGGTGGATTGGGGTTTGTCAACAGCGTCGGGTGAAAGTTGGGATGACAAATGAGCCTCTGGCGTTGCCTCAGCCGCTGGTGCCCGTTCCAGCGGCCCTGACCTGGGCTCACCTTGAGACGCGGCCGGCGCTCAGGGTCCGGCGCGGTTGCAAATTCAGCCGCGAGCCGTGTGGTGCTGGAGGTGACCAAACGAGAGGAGCACAGCAGGAGTGGGGTTTAAGGTACACACACGGCGTGGAAGAGTTCTGCCGAGGAGAGCGCGAGTGTGCCGGGAGGGCTGGAAAGGCCGTGGCTTTGGGGCACCCGAGAGCCCTGCCCTGAGAGAGGCTGGGGCTCGCCCCAGGGGAGGCTGCTGGTCTGAGGGAAAAGCTTGTTTGCTCTGAACGCAAATCGGGGTCCTTCTGATTCCTTTGCGATATCATTTTTCACTTTCCACCATGTCCTGCTGGCACGGATGTAAAACAAACGAAAAAGAGTTGATAGTCTTGACTCAGGTGGTCTCATTTGGTGCTGATCATGAGGGGCTGCACCTGTGTGTGGGCACAGTGCACACATGGACACGTTAGGATAATACTGCTTCATCAAAGTTTTTCTCATAAGCAGTGAAATGGGGCTTGACACTTATGGGGAATTAGGCATTTCTGAGGGCACTGGTAACAGACTATTATTGGTGAATATTTGCTCCATTTAATTTAATGTGTTACTGGTTTCAATTATGTACCTTCAGCTCTTTTAATGGACCAGAGAGTTTTCAACTTCAAATGTGCTTATTAGAAACCAGAACAGTTAGAGAAAATATTTTGGGTTATTTAGTTCTGAGCATGTGATAGAAATGGTGTAATTTTTAAAAAACCTTAAACTATTTAATATGCTTTTATGCAGACTGTTACTTTTTTTTTTTTTTTTTGAGTCCTTCAGAGCAGAAGAGTCGTTCTGGATTAGTTATTTAACTATCTTTCTTGATTTTGTTGTGTTTTATTCTAGTCTTGAAAAGAAATATGACTTTACATTAATAGCATTGATGTTGTAATAGTCATTCTATTGAATTTGATCCTCTGCAAGATAATATGCAATTATTTGTTGTGATGAGGTGTGAATTTTAGGTTCAGGATCTGGCTGCTTACATATTAATGTGCTACTAAACCAACACAGCTGAGGCAGCCTTTGTTTCTTACCTTGACAGAGTGAGCAGGAGTATGCATAACTGCTTGTGGATTCCAGTAAGCACAACTTTTTCAATAGTGCCTTTTCCCCCACCTCCTGTGTTCTGTGTGCAAAGACACTTCTGGTGGTTATCCTTATGCTCCAAGATAGGCTACTTCTCTTGCTGTGGGTGCTTCCTACTCTCCTCCCTGTGCAGTGTTTCACAGAAAATGTCTTTCCCAGTTAGATTTCATGCACGTTAGCTGCTCACCAGAGACACCAAACCTGTGAATCTGGCCTCTGAACGGGTGGAAGGCTCAGAGAATTGCAAGACTGTTGACTAGAAGGCCTTATTTTCCTGTTATCAGAATGAGGCAGGTGTACATTGTTTCCTGAACTTAGAGTTTACTTTTTGAAAAAAATAATTCTACCTTACAAATGATGTGTCTGAGCATTAGAATAAACTTCGTTTCCTCCTATTGTCCTTACCTCTAAGTCTCAAGAACTAAAATAAAATAGAGCAGGTTTTGGAGCATGATGAGACATAAATAGCTTTTTGAAGTTGGTTGAATACACAGCCTTTTCTAAAAGCCCTTTGAGGTATTTGGTGGCTTTACCAAACACTAGATATATCATCACTCACAGCTGAAAAATGCTTCTGTGGAAGAGTAACAGTCTTTAGGTTACTTCTGTAAAATACAGTTAAAGAAATAACTACAGGTGGGTTTAAGTGAAATGAGAGGGAAGTAATGGAAGTATCCTTCCCCTCTTTATTTGGTGCAAAATCAGACATAGGTATTCACTGCCTTCACACTACTTCCCCCTCACTTCTTGGAAGTAAATAACTGAGCTGTTTGATATTTAAGTAGAAATTCGGAATCTATTTTTTTGCGTGTTTATGTAATATAGTGTAGTTTTTAGTCCTTAGAAATGCACATCCTAAAAGACAGTAGACTTGGTGTTGGAACTTTTCAGAAGTTTTTGACACCAAATGCCCTGTCAATATAAATAAAGGCTGCAAAAATTGGTTAAGAGTCTTTCAAATGTTTCTGAAAATAATTTCCTATTGTTTGTAACAGTCTAGCTGGTTGAAAAAAATTTAAAAATAGATCAGGCTGCATATTAGACTCACAGAAAATTTTATTGTAATCAAATGCAAGGAAAGAAGAAATCTGATTTCTCACTTTGTTTTTGAAATCAAATCAAGTGACCATGTAAGTGAGAGCTTATTTAAAGAACAAGGCACCATAATTTCCATAAAACTTTGAAGAGTTCAGAGCTTGTTTAAGCATCATCCCATGCCTTAAACAGTTTATCTTTCATAGCATCATATTAGGAAGATAAAAAGTATCTTCATATATTTTGTATTAACACATTTTTAAGGTAATTAATCAGAGTCAACCTCACACTGAGCAAAAGGAAATTTGAGGTTTAGATAAGCAGGTACTGGTTAATTCTCTGCATAGGCAGCAGTCATTGGCAAGACCTTGCAATCTGTGTGCTGAAATGCTTGGCAGCTTGTTCCCATTGCAGTTTCCTGAGAAAACAGTGATTTCTTCTTCACATTCTCTCAACTGGGTAAAAGAAAATTTTTTTTTTCATTTAAGGGAAACGAGCATAAGTGTCTTTGACCCTGTTAAGAACATCAAGAACAGAGTACTTAGCCTCATTTTAATCATGGAAGGATAGGTCTCAAAATTAGGCTGTTCTGGTAGATCACTAAAGAATAAGCAGTGACAAGGTTATTTGTCTCTCCTGTAGGTCCATAGTTGCTTGAATATGAGAAAATATTTGTACCCCCTTTGCCCTTTAGAATGGAACCATATGCCAGTTGGTAGTGTGCTGGTTCTGTACATGCCCACACTGAAGGAAATGCTTCTGCTCAGTGTGCCTGGGGTTCATGGTTCCTGTGGGTGTTGGGACAGCAAACCACAGGCTGATGGAGCTGTGGGTGTGGCTGCAAAAGCAGATCTCCCTTTGTGAAGTCATTTCTTCAGATTATTTAGAACTTTGCAGGTAGATGTTTATCCTGCTACCCCCCCCCCATCTTGATCCCAGTAATTTTAGAAAATTACCAGGCTCTACTCTCTAGTAGAGCAAAGTATTAATAAAATTGTAAACTAAATCATAAGATTACCCAGGTTTCTAAAATTACTCTGGCACTACAAATCTTAGCATGTACTTGCTGTGTATTCTTCTATCTCCTTTTTAAGGTATAGTTACTTGACAGTCACTGTCTTCTCATGTTGGAAGTGTGTTGCTAGAAGATCTTGTGCTGCCTTTCCTTTTTATTAAGTTTCTTCTCAATTGTGCCTCTTTTCATCCATATCCTATGTTCAGAGCAGATCAATTCTTCTGGCTTAAAAGCATCTTTAATGTAGAATGTTTTCAAGGTTCATGACATCCGTGCTTTTTTGTGTTCTTTGAAAAAGGAAACAGATATATAGGGAGATTGTTAGTGTGAACTCAAACCCAACTTTTCTTTTATGGAAAATGGGAAATATGTAATATACTTGTCTACGCTATTAACTAAGAAAGCTGAATGTAGGAGCCTTTTCTGTATTTTTCTATGACATTGTACCAAATAGGTTTAAAAACCTCAGATAATGCTTAAGGGAGTTAACTTTCCAAAACTTCTACTTGTCTGTGACCCTGGCTGTTCCTCACGTGCAGCAGGTTGTCCTGGCACGTTCCTATACTGAATCATTGTGGAAGTGGAGGGGAGATGACAATAAAGGTTATTTGTTATCAATTGTGGTTTTCTCTTCTTCTCCTTTCCAGCTAAAAGGTGTTTGTTTTTTTTTCCTTCTTCCTTTCCCCTGTTCTGTCCTCTTTTGGTGTTTTCCATTTTTGCCTGTGGATAGTCAGGAGGAATAGAGTGATAGCTGTAGCTTGGGGCAAGGAACTTGAGTTTGCATGAGAAGCCTCTTGCCAATGGTGTGACTGTGAAAGCAAAGGGAAGCTCCTTGAGAAAAAGTAACCTTACTGCTCCTTTGTGTGGTACAGTGTGCACTGGACTGGACAACCTGTAACACATTTATTTATTTATTTGTCTTGGAGGTGGTAATTTCAGGTCTAGGACTCAAAGGGCAGCTTTCTTGTCCACCTGCTGTAGGTATAAATGAAACTCTAACTCTACAGTTATCAGGTAGTTTTTCACAAAATGTCCACTGTACTTGTGAGTGTGCTCTATGAGAGCTCTAGATGGTCTCTGAGAATATGAGAACCCATACTATGGCTTGCTTGGTTGAGTACTCCTGGTTCACACACACAGCCTGGGAGCTCAGCCTACAGCTTTCTTGGAGGAAACACTGTTTGGGTGAGAGTATGTGACCAGATCCCTCCTCTGCAGAGGATTGTTCTAATAGCAGATTTCAAATCTGTGGACTCCTAGCCATTATGATTAGTTTATTGTGGACAATTTGTATTCTGTGAAGTTTGCTGTTGGCTCAGACAATGTTCTATATCTCTAAATATTCACTTTCAGGCTTCTTTTGGAGGAGTTTATGTTGCTGGTTTGGGAACTGGGTAAATAAATTTCCGTACAGAAAAAGGTTTTGGGAGACTTATCAGACCTCTAATGCAGATTATCAAATAGTCAAGCCCAGGGGACAAATGAAATTGATTTCTCTATGTGGCTGTTGAAGATCTTATGTCATTCCTGAAAGATGATGCATCCACACACCAGGACAGTTACTTTGATGTTCCTTGCTTCAATCTGATGAAATTTAGACCAGGAAATGGATCCCTTCAAAAATCCTGCAAGTGACTTGGTAATCTTTTGCCTCTTCACAGTCTGGCTAATAAGTCATGGTAGGTTTTTGCCAGTGTGAAAGTCACAAAACAAAAGCAGCCCAATGGGAGGATACATTTGAGAAAGTTGTACTATCAGGTTTGACTGATTGCTGTTAACTCCTCAGTTACAAATTCTAAGGTGCAGTCTCAGTTTTAGTTACAAATAGTGGAACCTTCAGTTACACATGCTTGCAAAAGAATTACACTAACTTTGATTCTTTGAGACATTATGTGTCACTGTCTACTGCTGTATCCTTTATTAACTACCTTCCCTGGGTTTTTTCTGACTTCTTTTTGGATCCGGCACATATTTCCTTTCCTTTGCAAGTTTGTCAGGGCTTTGAAATGTGAGCAGTCTGTGGAAGGAGGTCAACTGTCTGGAACTTTGTGTCTCAGGAAGCCTGCTAGGGGATGTGTGCTGCTGGTACACAGTCTTGGTAAAAAATATCAATGTCACCTGCACAGGCTTGCTTCTCACCTTCATAAAATGCACAAGGATTGCAATGTGTCTTGTCTAGGTGATGGATCATTATTAATTATATTAGCATTCTTGGTTTGTACATCCTGACAATATTGTGTGACAGACAGAAAACCCAAAAACATCCAAACCAGAAAACCCATGAGGCTGTTGACAGTTGCCAGTTACAACCTGTGGCACTGGTGCACGAGAAGAGGTCATACATGTCATAGAACATAAGAACTGAGAAGCCCTGGGTGCATCCTCTGTGCTTTATGGAGTCTGTGGGCAGGCAGGGCTTTGGAAAAGGGCATTCATAGGTGAAAAAGCTTTTTCCATATACTGATGGAATGATAGCAAATCAGACAGCTGGGCAGAGGAACAGTTAGAAAGATGACAGTGTTCCTTTTTAATTCTTTGAACTATGCATGGTAAAATAACTGTAACTTCCTGAGGATCTGGGGCTAAGTACAACCTTGAGATTTTTTTTTGTCTCCAGTGCACTAGAGAACAGCAGATCCATGGAAGGCAACATTATTTGTTTCATGAGGCACATCAGCTTTTATTGCTTCTGAGTATGTTCTGTTGCCTTAGCCTTAAGAGCAATTTAATTTAAAAACTTCCTGTGTTACAGGAAGGAGTAGTGGAAGAAGGCAAAGATAATTATGATAAGAAGCAGGTATCGTCCGGTCTGTAGGGAAGAAAGAGCATCATTTTTATTAACCCCATATTATTATAAGTGACCTGTATTCTGAAGTCTTTATTTTTCTGTAGGCAGCCAGACTGCAGAATAAAAATATTATTTTGAGTAAGTCTCTTACTGTTGTCAGCATACAGTTTTTAGTTAGTTTGTTGTGGGTTTGTTTTTGGTTTTTTCTGTAGCAGAAAGACAGGTGTATGTCTCAGTCTCTTGAGGAATGAAATAGTTTTTCTGAATGCTGGTTGTCCTTTCCAGCAATTTTTTAATGCTGGAAATGTAGGAGCATTTGCTGTACAAGACAGCAAATACTGCCCAGGAGCTTATGAGAACTAGCTGTGAGGAACAGGTTGAATCTACTGAGAAATTTGGACAGAGCTAAGTACCTTGGTGGAAGTGGGAATTTCTAAGGTCAATAATCTAGTTATTTTCAGCTGCTGAACTTATTACACCTTAATTTTAGTTGTATGTTGCGACTTACTAAAGGAATGAGTTGTGAATTATCATGTTTAATTAGCTATTCTTTCACAATTCATTTTTCTGCTCACTCCTGTTCCTTCTGGGATCCAAGGGCAGAACAGATAATGGGACTCTGTAAGGTGTGAACTGCCTGAGAATATGTAGTTTACAGGATTATAACGATTTCAGTGGTGTATTTAGAGAAAGCTACTCTTCTAGAAGCAGGTGGTGTGGTCATTACCTCATCTCTTTGGGAGCAACCACATTGCTTTGAAGGAGTGTTATGCAAATGTGACAAACCTAGGGAATTTATAATTGAGGAATATTTATACGTTCAGAGCATCCTAAGTTACATGCAGGCAACATTTTAAGATCAAAATGCCCTAAAGTTTAGTCTTCCATCTTTGGCAAAGTCACAGAATCACTGTGTCTACCCCATAAACAGAGGCTACAATCTGTTTATAAGGACACTATGTTGATAATTCCTTTAAAAGTTCTTGCTTGTGCTGTTTGAAACTTCAGTCCTGTCCCCAGTATATTTTATCATTGTTATTTTAGTGGCCCGTGGATGTGTCCATATCAGTGTTCTAGTTGTGATCACATGTGTGCTCCCACTCACTGTTGCTGCACACCAGGGAGCGTTCTCAGAGCACACAGGCTCGACTCCTGGGGGATAAAATGAAGCCAGAGGATGAGCTCTAAGAACACAGTAAATGGAATCTGACTGCTGGGAGGAATGAAGTCTCTGGGCCAGACTAGACCCTGTCTGAATAGTCACTCGTCCATTGAGTGCATGGTGTGGATGCTCTCAAGACCAGATGCTTTTGCAAACAGATTTGTTCATGTTCCACTTGCTCTTTGGTAATTCAGGTAAAACCTGTAAGGCCCATCTGAAAGCTCCTGTATTGTGCAGAGGATGTGAACTCCCCACAAATTACCAGAAATGCTTTGTGCTGGGCAGAATTTTCCTCTGTCCTGGTTACATCTACATTGGTAATTTGATGCAGGTCTGCAGATTAAAATAGCCAGTTCTGAGGAGCAGATGCCAGTTCTTGGTGTGTTACTTTTAAGGGCCTTGAGTGGGTGGAGTACTTTTGAGCTAATTTGCAGTACATGAGAAATACTTATTTGAATTACTGCTGCATCACTTATGAGACATTGTTTTCCAATAGATTGTGATTTGAAAAACAAAGGAATAATTTCACAATATTCTAAAAAGTTTAGACTTGTTTGGTTTTATTATTTTCATATGCCAATAAAAATGAGAAAATGTAAACACTTTGAAGAATATGTATATTTTGCTTAAAGGAGGCAAACTGAATTTAACTCTTGGATTTCTGATCTTTATAACAGCTTGATTTAAACATGGGTAATTGAAACCGCAGCACATTAAACCTTTGGGTCTAATTTACAAAGTAGGAGTTACTCTACTTTGCAAACTTGCTTTCAGTTTTGAATATGAACTTTCCTCCTTTCTAGAAGCCATCATCATGAGTAATTTCTGTTCTGCAGAACCAGCAAATAATGTCCTCACTGATAACTATAGAGGTTTATGATTTCTGTCACTTAGAAAGAGTCGTTCTCAGCAGAATTACTTTCATGTGTGGGGTATAATGTACTTATGAGATTTTTTTTTTTTGCTACTGTTTTAGCAGAAAAGAGCATGGCTTAATCTGAAGATTTTAGATAAGCCTTCAGTGCCAGGTGAGATAAAAACAGGTGGTTTTAAACTGAACACACTTAATCCAGAGGCACTGAGGTAACAAACATGTAGCTTTACACTGTCACTTATGTATTCACTCTCTTCAGAGAAGAAACTTTTTTTCATCTGTGTGAAAAATTGTGTTTGTAGCTATTTTTCAGATTTGTGACAGATTTGTCTGCTAAAGAAATTAAGATTACTCTCTAGTTTAAAAAAAAAAGCAACCAAACCAAACAAGCATTGAGCATTCAATGTAAAGAGCCAAGGGACAACATAATTTATCAATAAGAAACACAAGTCATTATCTCACTATTATACATTCTAGTGAGTGGGGTTCTATCAGAACAGTTAAACTCAATGGTTTTCCTTTATTGTAACACTGAAAGTATTTATTGACTAATGCTACTAAAATAAGAGGTTTTCAAGTTCTTATTGTAAACAATCATCAAGAACTTTGATGGTGCTGTGAACATGTGTGACACTGCTATGTCATTCTGAAAATAGCATTGGTAGAAAGTGGTTTTATCATATCTTGAAATTAGCTGTAGTTCAAACAAATTTTATCTTTCCAGAGGCTTAAATACAAAACCTTTTGAAAACTTGTGAAATATATGGCTAAAAAAAATTTACACTTTCCAGTGCAAAGGTTCCTGTCCCTTGTTTGTGTTGATGTGAAGGGAACTCAGTCTGTGTCTCAGGTCATCCAGAGTAGCCAACTAAAGACTTGACTCTTTACATTCCCACTTAAACAGAAATTTTCTGGGGAGGGTGTAAGGCCACTTACACATTCTTGTGGCAAGTTTAAGTTTTTATGTTCATGAGCTGAAAGTAAAAAATGCATTTAGAAAACTCTTAATGAGAATGTGGTATCTTTAGATGAAGAACAGATGAGTTGCCTCTTGCTTGCCTATACAGACGTGATTGGTATCTGAAAGGTTATTGTGTCTATTGCAAATAGGAATAAACCAAATGGATGCCGTTGTAGTCCTTTCTGCCTTGAAAATTTCTTTCCAAAAAGCAATGTTAATTCAGGAAGTGCTAGGCTTGAGTTTTCATTTTGCAGTGCTTCTAAACATAATAGAGTTTTCATGTGAAATAAATTTTCATGACATGTAAAGTATAAAAGGGAGCATCAAAAAATAATATTTCTGAGTTTGCAACCAATATTTGGTTATAAAGGATACTTGAAAAACATTGACTTAGGGAGTGGAGATTTATTTAGATACATCGGAGTGTTATAAAAAACGTTCATGTTCAAAGTAACATTAAAACCAGAACAAAGCAAGCCACAGAACACCACTGGAGTGGGGGAGTGGGGAAGGAAGGAAAATATGTGTAGGATAATGGCTCATGCCCTGGAGACACATTATCATTGTGTCTGTAATTGCAGGACTCCCTTACAGCTGCACCACATAATTTCTCTGATGCATCTCTGCCCCTCCTACCACAGAACCTGCTGCCTGGAACCAGAGAGAATAGTGAGGGCAGGACAGATGGGGTGGCAGGTGCACTTTGTCTTCCTAATAACACTGCACACTCTGGCTAAGATGTTAACAACTTGTATGCAGAAACCAGCAATGGTTGTCCTTTCAGAAGGACAGAAGTAAAGTTGTGGTAGGTAGGAGTCAGATTTAATGTACAGTTTTAAGTCCTTCACATAACCAATTCTTCACATTTGTTCTGGTGCAAGAGGAGACATGAGCTTTTTTAAGGAGCTCCTAACAGGTACACCTCTTGTCCTCTTTATTCTTGTGTGATGTATATTGTTCTGGGCCTAAGGAATTTATAATAATTTAGATTTCTTTTCCTCCCTTAAAAATTTTCCTTCATTCCTTATGAAATTTGGAATAAAGCTTCACAGTCAGACCATACTTTGAGATCTCCTGTAAAATATCATTACAATTAGTAGTAACTAGCAACAGTACTAAAACATTGCTGTCTGGTTTTGAAGTTCATGTTAATTCAGTAAATATTTTCCTTCCTACCTAAGTAGTTTAAATCTTCAGTGCAGCTTTTCCTTTGAGCTTTTCAAATACTCACCCTGTGGCTTGACAGACTCATTTCTCTTGGTATGTAATATTTGCCTTTTGAGTGGAGGAGAACCTTTACTGTAAAAGCAATAATGACAGTACAAACAATGAAGTGCTGTACAGATAATTAGGATAACCAATATCAGACCAATATCTGGTGGCATTTGGTGTCCACCAGAGACCACGTGCTCATCTTCCTTCACTAACCTTCCTGTGAATCGTGTCTGAAGGACTGAGTATCAACCAGCTGTTAGGAACAGTGGTCCCCAGTGGCAATACCTGTCAGTCCTGGGTGAGGCTTGTCTGAAGAGTTCAGTCACACCCATCATTGGTTTGTGAACCTGAAGTTAGAGGCAGGAAGGCAGAAGGAAGCAAAACCATTTTCTACTTCTGAGCTCGTACCTTCCCCGGCAGCAATGCCCTTTCTGCCTGTGGGACTAGAATTCATCACTGGGCAAATTGTAACGTCCTGCCACTTGATAGTTCCTTCTCATGTCCTGACATTTAAAAACTTGCCTTCCAGCATGAATTGTTTGGGGTTAGCTTGAGGTTTTGCCTCAATCAGCTGTTTTGGTTCCTAACTACAGAAGTAATTATTTTGTTAATTAACCTATTTTGAAAAATTAAAGAAGATAAAAAATAATGGAGAAAAAAGGAGTCCATTCGAGAGTTACAGTTACTTTTCAATTTTGAATATTTCTGCAACAAGCAGGTTTTTTTTTATTTTTGGAGGTTGGTTATTTGGGGATTCTGAAGATTTCTTTATCAATGTCTAATTTGATTTATATAACATCAATGAAACAAGACAGGTCTGTGAAGAATTTCACCCATGGAAAAGTAATTCTATATGCACTAACATTTAGAGCTCCTGGAAAATAAAAATCAATTAGATTTATAGTTAGATATATTATATTTAGGAACTATATGGGAGTCCCCAAACAATATATTTCTTTGGATCTACTGTATTTGACTTAATCAATAAAAAGAATTGGATGCCAAATTGAATGCTCTTGTAATGAGCTCTGTAGCCCAAATTCTTGAAAACTAGATTGTTTAGAAATTAGAGCAATGTTTTAAACAGTATATCCCTGATTCAGAAAGGTCTAAAGATATGTCTGGTGTCGTGTCTGTCTGTTAACCATATAACATAAAAAATGTTAACCTCCTTTACCTCTAGCCTAAGTGCCTCAGGAATCAGTGTTTTAGACACTTTAGCTGTTATTGATGTATTTCTTGTGTAGAATTTGAGAAAGTAAATGAGTCCAATGTTAGGAGCAGCTTTTTTGTTGTTGTTTTGGGTAAAGCATGACAGAATGCAGCACTGAACTGTGATGTGTTTCAGCCAGCTGGCCAGTGAGTCCATCTGTGAGCCAAGGGTGTAAGGGAGCATCTCAGGCGTGCCCAGCTGCTGCAGAGGTGTCTCAGCTTCCCCTGTCACACGGGCTGTCCAGCCCGGCCCCTGTTCCCTTGGCACCCTGTAGGAGCAGCCAGAGCTGGGCTCTGGGGGAGTTGTGTCCAGTCCTGCCTCCCTGGCAGTTCAGCAGCACGAAACCAAGCTGAGCGATGCGGAGTTCTGACTTGCAGCACAGACCATAGGATGTGCCAAAGGTGAATAGGATGCCAAGAGCTTATACTTAGAAGTAATATGAGGCTTTGTAAAGTGTTCTGAAAAACAGAAAATTCAAGTCAGCGTAATTATATTTGTTAGAAGCCCACAAGAAGCCTGCGGATTAACAATAACGCACAGCGATTACATTAATCAGTAGACTCTTGTGGAAATGAGAGGTTTAATGGTATAAATACATGTAATGATACTTTGGATGAAGTAAAAAATAATTTCTGAGGAGATTATCCTCAGAAGAAGATGAAAACTTGTAATTTTACAAACAGATCTGCAAAAAACTATTCCTTTCTTTTGCAATTAAATTGCCAGTGAGTAGCTTGAGAAAGAAAAGGTAGAATTGTATATTAAAGAAGGTGGTTTCTCTAGCATGGAAAAAGATACCTCATAAAGCTATTTTAGTTAGTAAAGTTATAGTTGGATGGAGTGTGGTTTACTGGATTTCTCAGAAGCAGGCACTAACTTCACTGTAAGGCAACAAAATGTATTAAAAATCAATGTATTTGGTGTCTGTTAAAGAATACCTTGGTCATTTAAATGGGAGAAATGTTTGGCTCCCCAGCTGCCACTTGAAATGCCTGAGGAGTGGGAAGATGAGAATAAGCAAGTAGTGTGTTCTCAGACAAGATTCACACCTCCTCAATCTCCAAAGAACTTTCTTAAGAAATGTGCTATCTGTTCCCTCTGTGTTTCCACATCTGAGAAGTGATGATCTGCTACTTTAGTAAGCTCTAAATATGCCCTACCATTGGATAGCAAGGTTGTACAAACACACTGAGGGAACTCTAATAAACATAATAGTGATGAATTTTTCTTGCCCTTCTTTGCCTGAGAAATTAAAACTTTTCTAGCTTAACCTATCCATGTTTTTAAAAAATAACTAGAACACGTTGCAGGGACAATGAATTCTGTCATTTCACTGACCCAGTGGTAGCAAGGCTTTAAGGAATGTGCCAGCAGATAATGCAAGGAATATTTCCTAGAAATCTAGGATTGTAATAGTAGCATTAGTCGAGGTATAGATTCACGATTCATAATAATGTGAAATAGCAAACATATAGAAGTAACCCTCTTAAATATAAATGGAAATTCTGCACAGATATTTACTTTTTGTTGTTGGTTTGGTTTTTTGTTAATTTGTTTGGAGTTTTTTTTTGCTTAGTGGGGATTTTTTTGTCTAGTTTTACTTTGGTTGCTGGGATTTTATGTTTTGTTGTTCAAGTTGGTTTTTTTTAATATATATTGTGGAGATTTAATAATATGGTGTTGAAACAAACTAGAACAGGGTAAGCTGACAGCTGATCTTTTTAGGACGTACTGCCTGTAGGGGTTTGTTTGTTTTCCTACAAAATTGAGGTCAATTATTCAGAAGGAAAAAAAAAGTGAGAGCCAGAGAATTATTTTGCTTGATGAGGTAATAATATCACAGTTTTGACAGTAACCTTTCTGTCTGTGGAAGTGAGGATCTCCAATTCCTGTATTGAGCAGCTGGGAGCTGTGCCCTGGTGCTTTTGTCAGGTTGCCTTGGCTCCCAGCTCACAACAACCTTTGTGCTTGAATGCAGCTCCTGAGTGTCCCTTCCATCAGTAAATTAAAACCTCCTGGCTTTGTCGTGTTCTGTAGACCTGTGATCTCTTCCACTGCTCTCTCTCTCAGTTAGCTCCCTCGTAGAAAGTGTTGATTGGAGGAAAGTTTACAGAATCCAATTGATTCCTGACTGATTGTAAAAATGGCTAAATATGATTCTGTGTGGTTTTTTTAACCACATGCATTCACCATAGGGAAACAACCAAAAGTAAACCCACCAAAAAAACCCTAAACCAGTAAGCATTAAATTTGTAATTGATCTTAATAGTGTTCCTCGTAGTTGAATTGTATGAGGAAGGGAAGAAACATCACAGTCATTACGTTAGTGCTTACAGTGTGTGATGGAAAGGACAGGATTATTTAGTGGTCAAAACTGTTTTCTACCAATAGAATTATCTCCTCCTGCACCAATACAGGTAAAAGGCTGACTTCCAAACAACACAGCTTTGCTAAGGGTGTGAAAGTAATGTCCTAAATAAAAATGGAATCAATCTTGAAAAAAAGCACTGTGGAGATGTTTGTGATTAGGAAGATATTTGGAGTCTTCTCCAAGTTTGTTAAGTAGCATAATGGTGCTACCTGGGCTGGCTAGGCTGCTTAAGAGTGACTACAGGTTTGGATTTGAAAGCTGCAAATCACAAGCGTGATCAGTGATCAAACAATTAGGAAAAGGCTGCTACTATAATCTCATAGAAACTGCCAGAAACTCAAAAGAAATTTTTTGAGCAGTGATCACATACTAAATAGCATTATCTTCATAGGCTCTAATTAACTGCCAGAAAAATGATCATCCTTTCTGACAGTTTTTTCCATTTACCTCTGTTGACCCACAGAAGCAGAAAATCCTTCTGATTCTTATCCAGCCATTTATTTGACAAAAATAAAAATTCACTCATCAAAATGTAGGTATATAACAAAAACTTATCTACATTATAGCAAAACATTAAAAACTTAGCTGTGTTATAGCAAAAGGAGGTTGAAGTAAATTAACAGGGCAAGTAAAGATGACATGGACTCTAAAATAGCACCAAAGGCTGATTGCTTTTCTCTGTATATCATTTCATCATGGACATAAGCTATATTGCACTCCACACACTCAGAAGGTAAGACTTGCCTTAGGAGTTTTACTGGTATAAGACTACATTTTGAGTGTGGTTTTTTTCTCCTTTTTTTTTCTTTTATTTTCCTGAAGCCTAGTGGCCTGCATGAATTTAATACCTGATCGTGTGTAACTAACTGGGCAGCAGCAGTAGCTTAGCAACATCAGCTAGTGCCAAAGAACAGTGTTGGCTTTCATCATTTTAAAATGCCAGCTGGTCCTTTAATAGTCTTTCTATATTTAGAGATTAACTGACAATTGTGTTTTAACTTGTAGACCTAGGCTGGATTTCACCATTAAATTGTTTGATAAAGAATTTGGGAGTCTCAGAAGTTTTAACTGTAGGCATTGATAAAAGATTTAGGAAGGGCATGGAAATAACGAAATCCCCGAGTGAGATACTCGGTGATGGAGAGTACACAGAAACCTTCCTTGCTTCCAGTTCACTGTAGGTGCACAAGCAAAGCTGCCTAAATGTACCAAAGGAGTGGTAAACTGCATTTTCTGAGAATTATGGTGTTCTCTTAATAAATAGTAATGTCCAATAAATATATGCACATTTTTCACATAAGTAAATTAGAAAATAAATTAGTATTACAAACATATCCTGATTCTATGCTTATATGTATGCACACACTAAAATAAAAAGATAATACCTCAAGAATGTATTTTTTTACAGAAATAAAAAAAATTATAGAACTGTGCACCTGGCATGGGCCTCAGCAGCTCGTCTACTCTATTTTCACTGTGAGATCCATCTATAAACAACAGCTGAGTGTTTGTTTAGATGTTCCTAAAGTAAGGCAATAAAGGAAACTGTGTAACCTTAATTACATCTTCCAGCACGTAACTACTGTGCTAGTATGAATCTCATACATTAACTCTATATATCCTAATATGAAATGTAAACTTTTAATGGAAGTTAAGCTTCTGATATTTTTTTTATGTGTATGTGGTGGACACAAGGGCAAATTATTTTGTTGCCATTCATTTGTTGAGGTTTTTTAACCTACCAGAAAAATGCCACTGTTCTTTAGCCTGGGTAAACCATACAGAACTTTCTAACTTCACTTATAAGTAGTTTTCTAAATCTCTTTGCATCTTTATTTCTGACCTAGATTCTCTACAGTAGTTGGGTATATTTAATGAAATGTGGGCAAGCTGGGCAGAGCATTCTTGCTGAGAATCTTCACCAGTGCTTATTGCAGCAGAATGGATACTGTGCAATCTGTATGTATGACAGTCCTGCTAATTTGTTCCCAGATGCTGTGTCCATGTGTTCCTCTGTCACTTTCTTATTTTTATTTTGTTTCCTGGTTAAACTAATCCTCGAGTCCTTTTCTGCAGTTTTCCCATTTTCTGACAGTTCGGGCCCTTTATGTACTGAAGTATTGATACCTTACTTCTCTTGAGTTTGTTACTTTTCAACAGTGTTAGAGCATCCTCATTTGCAATCATCTCTTAATTTCCTGTTTGAAATACTTTTCATTTTTCAAGGTTCTTAGGTTGGTTGTGGTACCAGCATGTCTCCCAGCTTCAGGTCATGTGTGGATGGTTATCTCAGTGTGTCTCCATAGAACTATATGGGTTCAGATGTGCACTTTCAGAATGAATTATGCACACTGGGCTTTGATTCATCTTCTGGAGCTCTCTGAGCTTGCAGACTGGAAAACAGTTAACTGGAAAGTGTGCTTCCACAGCATCTCTAATGCTGTCTGGCTCTGGATGGGCGTTTAAATCCATGGGCTCAGACTAGAGCTAGATCTTGTTTCTAAAGGCTCAACAAAACTACCAAAATACACCCCGACTAACAAAAAAACCCCAACAAAACCCCCACGCCCTACCACAAAAAAGCCCGAGACAAAATGAAACAAGCAAACAAAAACCACAAACAAACCAACCCCCACAGCCACCAAGCAAAACAAGCCTTGCCAGGGCAGCCGCTCTCCGGGGCCGTGGATGGTGGGAGGTCAGCTTCCCAGCAGGCCCAGCTCCCTCGGCAGCTCCGCTCCTGCCGGCCTGCGCTGCCGCGGGTGTCGACACCGCTGCTGCACACACCTCGTTTGGTGAGCTGCACACACCTCGTTTGGTGAGCTGCACACACCTCGTTTGGTGAGCTGCACACACCTCGTTTGGTGAGCTGCACACACGCCCTGCTAGTCCCACTCACGAGCCTTCTGAGGGGTAGAAGCTCTTGGGTGGTAGCCGGAGATTTGGGTGGGTTTGGAACCGCTTTGTGGTGCTGTGTGTTTCAATAGGCCGTGCCTAGTTGAAGGACTCATATTCATCTCAGGTTTCTTTATTAATTCTGATTTGCATTCATACCCTGGAACAAAAAAAAGTATTGAATAACTGGTCATAACTACCGTTTTTTGAAAAAACCCAGAAGGTATTTTCTATGGAGAGGACTGCAGAATTTTTCATGAGAGATTTCCTGATGGCTAATGGAGAAGTCTTGTGACTTGGTGTTGCTTGAAGAAGCTTTACACGTCTCTCTTTGGCTTCAGCCAGTTTTGTCATTCTGGTTTAGTCCCTACATGATCCTCTTGCCACGCTGGAATAATCTGACAGTCTCTGGTTCATTAGAGCTTTTTTGGTAGTAGGTGTAATAGCTGTCATTGAAATGATTTTTTAATAAGTATGTAGGATGTTTCATGTTTGTAAATCTGCCAGTTATTAACACTTGCATGTGTTTTCTGGTTCTGTTCTCTCTCTTATTGTTCCTCAGAGGAATTCCTGTACAAATACTTGGAGAAAATTACTTTCTGTTGTGTTTATATAACACTGCTAAAAGGATTTATAAATTGGAAGCCAGCACTATGCAACTCAAGTCATGTTTGACTGGAGCTATAGCAGAAAATTACTTTGAATATTTAATAGTTTTCTAGTTAAAAGTCTTCTGCTTTGATTTTAAAGGTATTTGGTGTGCAACAGAGAACAAATTATAGCCTTTTACTGACAGGTAAGTGGTATTGTAAAATCATAAATGTATATAGTTTGTCATTTTCAGGAGAAGGAAAAATGAAGATTCAAATTTTCAGAGTAGTTTAGAAGTATTAATTACTGTGATTTCCTTTCAGTGTTGAATTTATTTACTTCATCTGCTTTGAAAATCCTAGGCTGGGACTGTATTCCAACTAACATCAAGGTTTGATATGTTAGTGATTTCTTTTCATGTGTAAGGTGGAGATGGATTTTATAGCTTAAAAATGACAAGCCATAGCAGCATACAGAAAGATCGTTTACTGCCTCCCTGTAGAATTGCTTAATGCACAATAAAAAACATGCCTTTAATTTCCAAAAATTGACAGTGAACTCTAGGAAAGCACTGTGATGTCCTGCACAGACTGGCTCACTAAAATGCTCAGTATGAAGGCTTACCTAGAGCTCAGTATTTCTTTACTGTTAAAAGCACATCCTGCAGACTGCCAAGTAAGAAAAGGTGATAAATTAGGGGAAAAATATAATTGAGAGGTTGTATATTTGAGGAAAATAAAATTGTGCAAGTGTCTGATTTCAGAAAACCTCTCTTGCTGATCACCTCTCTTGGAGATCTTGAGGTAGAAAAAGACTGGATTTCTTTGGCTTACCCACGATGTAAATCAATTTGAAGGAGCTTTTGAGACCACATTTCTGTTCTGTTACTACTGCTTACAGAACTGGTTGATGCACTAGAGAGTATTTAAGAATGTGACAAACTGCTTTTCTTTGAGTATTTCGAAACCAGCACCATTACATTTTTGTGTCCCTGGGTTACAATTGCTAAATAGGTAGTTTATTGCCAATTTTAAAATTGTGCATATGACTTTATTAATGTTTTTTTTGAGTAATCATAACGTTTCTCTCAGGAAGGGCGATAGGAACTTGAGTGAATACAAGAGTAACTGTGATGTGGGAATCGAGTACCAGATCCTAGCTTTTAACTCTCTTATATTTCAGGAAGATATTTAAAGAAACTAATGACTTTTTATAGGAGTTTGCTATCAGTGGGACAGCAAGAATCATGGATCCTGGAGCACAGTGTATATAGTGGAATTGTAGAATGGCCTTGGTTGGAAGGGACCTTAAAGCTCACCTCATTCCATGCCTCGCTCCCTGCCATGGGCAGGGACCTTCCACTGTCCCAGGGTGCTCCAAGCCCCCTCCAGCCTGGCCTTGGACACTGCCAGAGATCCAGGGGCAGCCACAGCTGCTCTGGGAACCTGTGCCAGAGCCTCACCACTGCCATGGGGAACAATTTCTACCTAACACCTAACCTAAGCCTGCTCTCTGCCAGTTTGGGGATTTAATTTTGATAACCAATTTCTAAACCTGTGGTGTCTGTAGTTAGTGGAGGGTCCAAAAGCATCCTAAAAATTTAAAAATGGCTTATTATCTTTGGATATTCAGTGGTTCAGCATTTTGATGTGTAAAATAAAGGTTCAGAATGCCCTTTATTATATTTAGTAATAACCTGAGTAACAAACAGTGTTCACTTTTATCATTTTTTGAGATACAGCAAGGGATTATTTCTGTGTTTTAAGAGCAGCAATGCAGTGATTTTTTTTCTCTGCTGAGACAATAAAATAAGATGTTAATTGGGCAGGCAGCAGTGCAGTGTTTAACTGAGCATGGTCTGCAGAACTGCTGGACCAGGAATGAGAAAGTTTTGCAGTCTGCATCACTTGGCATCAGTTACTCCTCTGTGAATTGTGCATTTGTCATGCAGCATCTCTGTTGCTTCTCCATAGTTTCACTGATCCTTCAGACAAAATCAGAAGTTTACAGAATATATCTGCAAAAGACATAGCTTAGCTTTCATGTTGAATATTAAACTGCAAAGGGGATAAATTATCAGCTATACCACAGGATATTTTTAATTTTGCTATCATATTTTTATATCTCAAGTTGCTTTATTTCTTTTTTGGCTGCTTGCTAGAAAAAAAATTGCACACTTGTTTGCACTGATATTAATGGTTACAGTATTGCTTTTAGTTTTAATTATGTTTTAAAATTTGATTTTCATTACATTTTTCTGACTTTGCTACTGACTTCTGGCAGTTTTCTGACTTCACTTCTCTGGCCCTTTCTTTTTCATATCCCATTTCCCCAGTGCCTGCCTGCTGCAGAGCTCCTTGTTTAGCTGTTATCTACTTTTCAGTCATCTACTCTTTGTGTGTGTGTATGTGAATTTAAAATCAAACAAACAAAAAAATACCAAAACAAAACCAGACCCCACTGAGAACTGACAATGCTCTCTACCTCCTGTCTTGATAATCCACATCATGCTGCTACTGATTTCCATGTCTCAAGATGGGAAGTAGGATAGGAAGTCTAGAGGGAAGGAACAGGACAGATTTTGTCTTTTTTCATTCTTGTTATCAACAGCAGTAACAACTTTGCTGCCTCTCCTGCAGTTTTTTTGTGTTCCAATACAACTGTTCCACAAAATGATCAATAACATTTCTCGATAATGTTTCTTGTGAAGCTGTATTGGAATTCTGGAACAAGATGGATTTGAGGTCTTTCTGTAAAATAGACTGAAAAAATGAAGGTTGCTTCTCTGTGTCTTTCACTTGTTGTGGATAAAGAAGTCCTGTGTCCTTCAATGCAGTTATCAGCAGTGTAAGAAGCTATTGAAAACAGAGCAGGAGTGAGGGTCCCTCTAACACCACCAAATTTCTGTGGCAGTTTCCATGGGGGGGATATCAGGGGAGAGATTAAGAACCTTCTGAGGGAACCACAACAGGGACAAAGTATGGATCTCTAAAGGTGTCTTTTCTGAAGTTATTTTGAAAAAGTACAGTAAACTTGTTTATTACAACATATTACAAGCAGAATCTGACATGCTGTATAAGATGCTCTAAGTTCATTAAATTTTGCAACATTGCAGTGAATTAGCAAAGAGCTGTCTTAATTTGCAGAGTCTGAAGCATGTAAAGGTGAGGTGACATACTTAAGTGACAAAAATTTGTGCTTTCCAGAATTAGGAAACCTACTCTTTGCAAAAAGACCCAAGCTTTCCAGCTTTTTCCTTTGTATTTCTGAGCCTGTTACTTTTCTTTTTCCTCTTCATGTCATTAGACTTTCCATAGGTGATGTCTTTAGCAATTGAGTGTCTGACTGTTTGTAACCCTGTGAAAAAAAGGACATGGTACTATGGTGTGTGGTACTGGTCTAAAGCCAGGATTGATGCTCTGTGTTGTTACGAAGGGTCTGTAATGTCTGTGAACAGTTTCACAATGAGTAGGAAGAAAATTCTGAAGGAAGTGGGATGAGAAGATGTAGATGAAAGTTCTTTTATAGATGAAAGGTCCTTCATATGCTGAAACACAAAAGTGACTGAGAAGATGATGATTTCTTTCTATCCCAGGGAACAAAATCAATGTCATTTTAAGAGAGTAATTGAAGTTTTTTGCAAGAATTATTTATTGAGACAATTGTTAAAATGAAAAATATTCCCAATCCACATTAATACTCACTGAATGCTGGGTATTATTGTCTTCTGTTTTGGACAGCCCTCATCATTCCTTCCTATTCAGTTTTTCTTCTTGTTTAAGGACTATTTAGTGAAGGACGATTTAGCTGTGATTAATTGATGATGTCCTTGCCACCCTCGAGATCAAAACAAATTTCTGTTATAATTCCCAGTTTCTGTGTGTCCCAGGTCTCTTCTCCTGATCACTTTGACTCCAGAATCAGAAAAAGTGTGTTTTGTTTGGTCTTTGATATTCTGATTTCATTTTCTGGACTAATCTTGCATCCAGTCCTGCAGCTGAGAAGTGCTGGTGTTGCTAGACTGGCTCAGGGTAACAAGACTCTGAATCCATGCAGGTGCTCTGACTTTAGCTCCCCAGCTGGGACTCAAGGCACTGCAGTTTGGGTTGCTGTGGATTGTGCTAGGTCCTTTAAAGTGATTTTGCACTGAGACATTTAAAATTTCCTAATGTTCCACTGGCACTCTGCTGGGGTTTTTCAGCAAGACTGACATATGCCAGGTTTAGTTGCTCTGGTGCAATTCACTCCTCTTTCTTTCCCTCTATTTGCTCTTGCAGAATGAGTCACTTGATATTCAGGACTGTCTTGTATTCAGGCCAATTTAGCACTTGTCAGCTTTGCAAAATGCACTTAACAAAAACTAAATACAAATGCCATATTATGGATGTGCAGCCATGGACTGGTTTGAGGCTCATTTATTGGAGTTTTCTGTAGACTCATTTTGATTCTTTATGGGAGCTGGATGAGTTTTTTAAAAACTGATTTACAGATTGCTTTACAGTTGCTATGTTTCATTCCTGCACCAAGATAATTTCCCTGGGAAACTATACAGTGTGCTGTATAAATAAAGGTGAGTTCTAAAGGGGAAATATCTCAGAGACATGTGCTGGACCAGTTACTCATTTTTTAGGATGATGTTGACAAATGCTGTTTGTTAGGATCTCTGCTCTGCTTTCTGTAGATTAGATCTGCATTTTTTTGTTTTGATTGTAAAGGAATGTAGCAGTAGTTGTATATAACTTGGCATAAAGTCGGCAAAAGTTTCTTTCCTTTGTTAAAGTTTACATAAAAGAAATAAAAGCATTTTTTTAGTATTATGATTAGATATTTCATATCTTCTTTGAGCTGCTTGATCCAAGAAGCAGCTAAGGAGGAGGGTAGAGAGAAGACAGGATGTACTGGCTGCAGAGACTTTCCATTTCTGGTGCTGGTGTGGTCTGAATGACGTGGCTGCACCTCCTTGGTGTGTGACCTGTAGCCATCCAGTCCCCTGAGCTGTGTGAGCACACAGTGCACATCGTCACCCCAGCTGTGTGCATGCACAGTGCACACACACTGGCACATGCAGGTCCATGAGTCTGAGGCTCACCTTCTGCTGGGATCTGTGTGAGGAGAGCAGGGGAGGCCAGCTCTGGATTCCTGATCTAGCTTGTACGTGTGAGCTACCTCAGGTAGCTGAGGCTGATTTGAGCTGGGATCTTGTAGATATCAGTATATGGAAAAGCTGTGGAAGCTGTAGGAAAATTGAATCCCATTTAGCAAGCTTTGAATCTTTTAGCTGACTTTTTGTCTAATGAAAATCAGTAGTATTCTAGATGCTTTCTAATATCTATGTTTCCCAAGTTGATGAATGAAACAGGAATAGCAGACTATTTGCATAATGTAGTTTGTATTTATGTGGCTTTCACATTTTTCTGTGCCTTTTTTTTGTGTGTGTGTAGAGCTATTCTTTTTTTATTGCTATATTATTTTCTCTTCCCTTGTCCTTTCTGTCAGCTTCCTTGATACTTGCATTGATTCTTTTTCCTGTTAAAAAGACAAGAAACCCACAACAAAAAAGAAAACACAACCCTGAAACAAAGAAACCGATCTCCTCTTCCCAACCTCTGAGCATTGTTGTTCTGCTAATTTTGTAGTGGATTGCCACAGTTCTGTGGTCTTTATATTTAGTCATGATGTGTTTACTGTGGTACAAGATAGGGTGTAATTACTACTACAGATTGTCCTGTAGAGAATGTTTCCCAGTTAAGTCACCAGCATCTGATATACCCCGAACCAGAGACTCCTTGAAACACGACACAGGTCGTCATGTTCCTACAAATCAATAGCAATAACTTGAGAGAGTCTTCTTTGACAGCTCTGAAGTACTGAGGCTGATTTTCTTCACATCAGCTGCCAGCTTGGTGTTTGAGGTGGACTCAATTTGAATTTCTCCTATCCATTAATCAGCAAGCTTCAGTGTGGTCCTTGGTCTGTTTGATATTGCTGGAAAGCCAAGTTTCTCTGTTGAGTGCTTTTGATACTTGTGTCAGAACAGCCATTGTTGTCATTGTTTTCCTGTCAGCTTTCTCCATGTGTACAAAAAGAAAGCTGCTGGCCAGAGCAGAAGAGGTCCATCTCTCTCTGCATTCTTCAGCATAAAAATAAAACTTTTGCTTCTCAGATGGTGGTTCTGAAAAGGTAATGTGGAAAGATAGTGAGAAGATGGTTCTAAAACCAAATATTGTGTGCAAAGTCACTATCCCATTCTATTACATACCTAAGTTCAGTAAAATCAAGCATGTTTTTTGAAAAGACAAGTGACACCTCATATTCTGGAATACCATCCCACTGTCTTGGGTTTTGAGAGCTAATTTTCAAAATTATTTAATTAAGATGGAATCTAAATGCCAAAGTTACAAGTTAAAACTTTTTAGGCTGTGTTAGTGTGCATAAAATGTAATAGCCCTTAATAATTTGAAAGTATTAGTCTCTGTGTCTTGTTTTTAGTTTATCCTGTCTTAATGAATAAAGTATCTCCAGCTGAAGCAGGGATATAGTTGCTTTTGGAAGTCAATATGTTAGGCTTTTGTTGAGTCTGTGGTCAGCCAGGCTGCAGTAACACAAACATTGAGAGTGTGGGAATCTTACTGGGATGGTAATTTCAAAGCTTCTTTGTGAGCTTTTTGCAGGCAATCAGAGACATGTAGAACAAACCAAAGAGGCTCTGTCTTTGAAATATAATTGAGTTTGATGTACTGCTTACTCAGTTTTCTTTGCCTTTGACTCTGCGGAATTTTTTTAAATGAAGACATCTGACTGTGTGATGAAGTGGGAAAATAGTCATATTTGAGCTTGTCGGTTTAATATTAGATAAAGTTATAGTGATTTCTTAGGCGGTATTTAAGGTGGTGTTTGAAAGAGAATGAAACACTGCTCAGTCTAATGCCTATATGTGAATGGCTGTACCATATGAAACCAACATTTAATTAATTTTTGGTCATGATGGTGGATCCACCTCTAAGGGTCAGACATAATGCTGGTTAATCTGTAATCCTTGTTAAACAAGCCTGCTTCACATGGCAGTGGGAATCACTTTTTATGAATTTTTACTTCCTCCACAAGTGACAATACAGGTGTATCTTGTACAGTGCAGGTTTTATTTGATTCAGTAAGGAACCACTTTCTGTGGGTCTGATTTCTTGTGATGATGAATGATTCTGCAAAACCCCAGAAACAAATTTTTAGAGTAAAGTGTTTCAATCTAGCAGTAATGTAAAAATGCAAAACTGCTCTTTTAAGACTCTAAGATGTTTTTCCCCTTAATCATAACACAAAGTTCCCATTATATTTACCAGAAGTCCTGACCTTAGAGTCAGGTGGAATAAGCTTTTGGACTCCTTGAGCTTAATTTTTCTGTGGGAAAAGGGTGTCTGTAGAGTGAGTGTGGTTTGTGGTTGAATGGCCATTAAATAATCCTAGAAAGAAGACCACCAGGATCTGGCAAATGGATCTGGTGTGAGATGAGGTCTCACAGTTTGGTGTTTCAGTCTCACTTTATTTCCAAATCAATATGGCAAACATTTCAATTTGATGATCCAGCTTGGTTTTGTAACCAGTATTACACAGGATGTTTTTCTTTCTGCAGTGTTTCAGAGTTCGTGTTTTTTGACCATATTTATTATAAATTACAACTTGCTGTGCAAATGAGTTTAGGGTTATACATCAGTAATCTCTTTGAATCTCTTATGAAGAGAAAATAGACAACATTTTAGTTGCTCTGTAATGGTTATAGGATTCCCTCTTTCACGTTCTTCTTGCACTTAAAATATCTCTGGGCTTTGATTTTGCAACTAAGGTTATACTTTTATTCATTC
This sequence comes from Promerops cafer, assembly GCA_013398275.1. Lineage (NCBI taxonomy): Eukaryota > Metazoa > Chordata > Aves > Passeriformes > Nectariniidae > Promerops > Promerops cafer. The sequence goes on along the minus strand of VZSE01012296.1, from coordinate 1,832,806 downwards.
AGTGTTTGGATTATTATTGCCCAAATAATCAATTGTATTAAAATTACTGAAAGGGAAAGTCATGTTCTCCCCAAACCTATTGCCTGCTGACAGGTTAAGAAGCCTCTACAGTAGAATCAGACTTTGATTACAGAGATTTTGGTGCTTGTACTTCTTGCCTAGTGTTTGGCTTGAATTTTGGGGGCATGTCACATATCAGATTTCACTAGAAAACAGCTATGCTTTTGCCAAGTAGTTCTGCAGTCTTAAGCTGGAAGTCCATGTCACTGTGCTGCCTAAGAGCTTGGTGTGAGAAAAGCTCCTGCCTGTTCCCTAGATCATTCCAATATGTGCCTTCTTTTCTGTAAAGCTTGATGGCCTTCATTGCTCCATGGGATGGCATTGAAAACTCATTTTCCTGTGGGTGCATTGTAGAACTTCATGGTTGGTTTGTGGTGCTGGGATGATACACTCTTTTCTACTTGCCCAAGTCCTTTCCTCTTTCTTTCCAAACCAGTTAATGATGTTTATAAGTCTCAAGGGCTGTCAAAAACAGGTATTTTATGACTTGTATGCAGTATGTCTAAAATAATGTATTTTAAGTCTTTAATAGTAACTAATGAGATTATTATAATTGAGAATAGAGGTAATGCTCTAAATTATTCTAAACACATTACATTATTTGTTCAGTCTATTTTGACTCTGTATCAGCATGATTTCATTTTTGCATTTTGCTGCTGACAGGCTTTAAGTGTCTGGAGTTCAGGCCTGTGAGCATCCTGGGCTCACAAGGCTGAAATGTGGTACAGTGGCTGCTGGCTGCTGCTGGCCCCTGGATTTCCATTCTGTGCCATTGAGGCTGGAGAGGACCCGGTGCAGGTATTTTCCTTGAGCTTGTCTCAGTAGAAGAATGGTTCAGCTAGATTTGGTATTGGGGGACAGGTGTTGAGAAGGGACCATCAGGATCAAGTCCAGCTCCTGGCCCTGCACAGGACACTGCTAAGATCACACCATGTGCCTGAGAGCATTGTCCAAACACTTCTTGAACTTTGTCAGGCTGGGGCTGTGACCACTGCCCCGGGGAGCCTGTTCCAGTGCCCAACCACCCTCTGGGGGAAAAACTTTCCTAATCTCTAACCTGAACCTCCCCTGACTCAGCTTCCTGCTGCTTCCTCAAGTCCCATCTGTGGTGAAGAGATCAGTGCCTGCCCCTCCTCTTCCCCTCTTGAGGATGTCGTGGACTGCGACGAGGTCTCCCTTCGGTCTCTTTTTCTCCCAGCTGAACAGACAAAGTGATTTCAGCCACTCCTGCTGTGGCTTCCCCTCCAAACCCTTCACCATCTTCATTGCCCTCTTTTGGACACTCTCTAACAGTTTAATGGGTTTTATATATTGTGGTGCCCAGAACTGCCCACAGCACAGCAGGTGAGGCTGCCCCAGCCCAGAGCAGAGCAGGACAATCCCCTCCCTTGCCCAGCTGGTGATGCTGTGCCTGATGCCCCCCAGGACATGCTTGGCCCCCATGGCTGCCAGGACACTGCTGACTCATGTTCAGCTTGCCATGAACTCATCTTCAGAACCCCTGGTTTGTTGGCATGTTTGGAAGGTATCTATCCGTCCTTAAATTAAACCTGTGTTTATCCAAACTAATTAGTCCTTTCCCTCTGACGTCCTGTTTGGGCTGTGGTGAGCAGCAGTCTGTAGTGGTTGTGGTGCCTGGGAAGGGTTTTCTCAGAAAAGATGGGCAAAGCAGTAGTGTAGGTGGCTTTCACCAAGAGCGTGGTGAGAGAAGTCAGTAGGCTGAGGGCAGTGTTTATCTGATCTGACCATTTAATATTTACTCTGTTCCTTTCTCTCTCATTGCAGCCTGTGCATCTTTAACCTTTTTCTTTATCTGGTGGCACGGCCTGGAGGCAAATCACTAATCATGCTCGTTAGAGTGTGAGGTCTATTGCTTTTTGATTAATCTCTCTCCATGTGCCCTGTGGCACTGCAGTCTGAAATATAGCTCCAAAAGATCTATGGAACTGGAGGAGTGGAGTTTACTCTGTACTAGAGATGTGCAGAGGCATTGCATTTTATGTGCATTTGGAAGCCCTTCTGCATTTGGAAACTTCTTCTGAGTTTGAGGCAAAGAAAATGCTCTTGTTATTGATACTTAGATCACTTTATAATACACCCCAGCTTTCATCCCCTGAGAAATTGTGTCAGTAATTGAAAGAGCCATTGTCTCATTTCAGTTATCTAAACAATCTCAGTCTTCATTCTTATAATTATTGGAAGAGCCCAGCAGCAAAAATCGTATTAGTAATTTCCTAGTGCTACTGGGAAACAATATTTCTAGAATAATTCTCTGTACTGAGTCAATGATACAAGTCAAGATTGGTGTGAAAACAGATTAGGGAATGTCTAAAGAAATTTATCACTTTTTCTTTTTGGTCACAATAACATTATGAATTTAAAAAAAAAATACAATGAAACATAAAATGAAAATACTGGAAGTGAAGTTCTGATGGCTGGGTGATACTTTTGCCTTAGTAAAGGAAAAATGTGGAATCCTTCATTACTGGAGTTAAGATAAAGTTTTCACATTTTCAGCCCTTGAAGGAATGTAACTATTATGAAAGAAATAAAGCATGATTCATTTTATAGACTCATAATAGCTTTCCAATGATTTCAGGTGCATTATTTATTTCATTACAAACAATTAAAAATGTGTCAGTAGTTTTGGGAAAGAAATTCAATATACTTACAGGCGTGGAGGTTTCGTCCCTGTTAGAAATCATCTTTGTAAATCTATTGTATGGAATGCACATAAAGATCAAGAAAATGAATATTCAGATGAGGAAAGAATTGATGCTTGAGTTTACAACACCTGCATACAGATCTATCATATTGGACAAACTGCTTCTAATTTCACTGATTTCTTTGGTTCAGTGCATTTTAATTAAGCTTTTGACTGCTGCCTCAGTAAACCCTTCCTGCTTCAAAGAATCGATAAGCTATCCACACTTGGTCTGAGCTACTGTAGAGATGCTGAATATCAGGTATGGGCAGCACATTTCTTCAGTCAATTATTTGCAAAAGAATTGCTTGTTTTGGCTTTCATTTTGAATATTGTGGAACACAGCAGCTGGTTCTGCAGCAGTGTTGCTGCTGTTGTTACTCAAAGCACTTGTGTTCTTTTGTTTCATTCATGGGTCATTCTGGAGAGGGGAAGTTGCTTGGGTTGTGAGGGAGCTTCATCTTAATTTGAGAGAATTGTCCAAGAGCCACAAAATCTTCTTATGTTATCCCTTAGAGTATCTCAATAGACTTTATTCTGAGATCAAACTCTTCCCCTATGAAACAGCCCGTATTGAGCTCACTCTTCAGTCATCTGTTTATTTCAGGTTTGTTCATAAATAATCTAATACAATTGAAAGCTTGGAGGATTGGTTCCAAACTGCTCAGTTACCTTTCTGGTTAAATACTCTTATGCTAATGGCTGGGTGCCTTATTAATGCTCATGGATTACATTATGGGGCATAGAAGATAATGTAATAGTGTGTACTGTGAGTATGTTTAATAAAAACCAGATTAGAATTAAGACTGTATTATGAGTCACTGACATATCAGCTCTGTACTTAATATCTTATCTAAATCCCTGTCCATAGCTTTTAATACAGTTTGCATATTTTTGTCAAGTTGAGCATAACAGTTCTGAACCACTCAGAACAGTAACAAATACAAAACATATGAAGATTTTTATAATTGAACAATATATTATTCTGATGGATATGTGCTCCATCAGTGTTTTTCTCTGTATGTCAAATTGTTTCCTTCTAGAAACAAATTACAGATGTGTAATGAGCAGATTTCTGATGGGTAGGGAGAATATTTGATAGGAATACAATGACAAAACCAAAAACCCCTCACCCTAGAGCTTAAAATGAGATCAGAACTGTGTGCTCGTAATACAGTGTGGTAGCTGTGTCAATGTATAGGTAATTTTACTGTCCTGTTCTTGTGGGGCACCAAGGGATTTTGTTTCTCTGCTCCTGTTTCCATGGCAATTAGAATTAGATTAGTTTTAGGTTCACAGTGGATAAATGAGAGCGACTAAGCTGTGATGCAGTGTTTGTGAGTCAGGAACACACTGAGTCTTTTTATAAAGTAGCCCAAAACTGTGCTTAAATCATTGTGGTTTTGTGGTTGCTGCTGACATGCTTGTATTTATCTTTCAGTGTCCAGATCTTTTGCTTGTAGTTGCAGTCTGGTGGCACTTGTGCTGTTTGTGTTTATAGGGATGTAGCCTTTAAATGAGAGAGCAGTCCCTGGATTCTAGTGATAGCTGCATGTTGAACAGTCAGTTTGCATATTTGCTAATGGATATTTATATTAACTATTTTAAAAACTCTTTAGCCCATGACTGATTTTTGCAGTGTTTTGAATGTGGTGTAATGGTATGATTTTTATCAGCATCCATTCTTTAGGATGACTTCCTTGGAAGACCATTCCAAAACCAAGCCACTGTTCTCTATTTGTCCATACAGTTTTCATGTGTGTGTGTATGCATATAGAAATACATAATCCTTTTACTTCTTCTGGTACTTGTTAATACCACCCTCACCCCAAGAGATTTTCATCCTTCCTGTTTTTCCAGGAATTGGAATGGAGAGTAATACTAGTGGTGGACTATTCCAGTCGCTTTTCAGCTAATTCCCATGCAGCACAATTCTTTTTTCTGTAGCATATATTTAACTTCACCAGCATTTTGCACTAATGGATTGCAGATGCTGCAGAGAGTGTTATTATAAGATTTCATGCTCTGATAGTAATGTGTCATGCTTTCATAGTCTCTGAGTATGTGGTAGTTGTGACATTACTCACACAGTATTTAATGCTCACATTTTGTTTAATAATTATCTACCTTTTACAAGGGCTATGGTAGATATCAGCTGAAACATCGTCCTGGAAGATATTTCAGCTGTTTTAGACTCTCTGAGGTACACCTAGACCTAAAGGCAGCTGGGGATATTATTTGTTGAGGTACAATGGAACTTCACCCTTCCAGGAGCATTTGGGTTGACAAAATTAATGTTTGCAGTGGTCAGTGCTCCTGTAGCCCAGAGAGGGGAGCCTTGGGAAGTGTCGGTGGCTTGGTGCCCTTGTGCAGGAGCAGAGCTGCTGCTGTTGTGCTGTGCTGGCAGAAAGCACTGGTGGTGCTGGGATTTCCCTCTGGCAGCCCAGTTACTGCCCTGCCCTCTCCCCTGAGCTGCCTCGTGCCTCATCTGCCTTGGTGCTGTGCCTGTTCTGCCTGGCCCAGCCTGATGGTGTTTGTCTGATGTGCTGTTGCAAACAGGCTCTTTGGTTTCTGGGTTATCTACCTGCCTTCACAACACACATTTTTGGAAACACTTACACAGATAACTAAACGCATAAATTTAGTTCTTAGAAGAGGCCTGAGAAGGAATTTCTACAATTACTGTGAAGAACTTGTATGCTTATTTTCATGTGACTGAATCCAATGCTTAGAGAACTGATCTTGTATTTACAAGCTGAAAACAGGACTAACCCCAAAACTGGTAGAAAATAACCAAATTACTTGATATATGTTGTACCAGCATAAGCAAGGAAGCAGGAATAAGAATAGAGAATAAAACTTGGTGTTTTCTATAACTCATGCTCTATATTGGACTAGAAAACCATTTTTAGATTCCCAAGTTGAACTAAAGAAGAAAAGAAATTCATTTTATTAGGCAAATTAATACATAGACATCAGTAATTTTAAAATTCTATATTTTTTTTTGTACCTTGATAGTGTTTCACTATACTTAATGTGGCTTTAATTAATATTTATATAAATATAGGGCTTATGTATTTCAGAAAAAAGTTTAAATGAACCATACTAGAGAATGTATTACATACAGGAGCCATTTTGGAGTTGGAGACTTGGAAAGTAGATGATTTAAGATACATCAATAGACTGCATCACCTGATCTGTCCCATATTCAAAGTCAGAGCCCTCCTAATTTCTAGGGATTTGCCAGACTGTGGAGGCAAAATGCTGGAAAAGACACCATCAAGGGCTAATCCTTTGTTTGCAGTCCCTGTACTGGAAAGTAATTTTACCTTCTGGTTTTGTCCTGCCTCAGTATGTGCCTGTTAAAGTAAATGCATCTTTGTCATGCATGAGCACCACTTGCATTAATGATAATGGAGCCTTCAAATGCATGTTCAGTTACTGCATTTCTAATGCTGCAGAAGTCAGCACTGAGGTACTGTTTTTTCCTCTGTGCATCAGCATTGTGATAATCAGCAGATACATATATCTACATATATCTGTGGGAATTCTCCTTAAGGAATCTGGCAAAGCTGCTTTGTTGAATGTTTTTAGTAGCTGTCATTTATTTCAGTTATTACGTGATGGGGAGGTTCACTACAATTCAGCAGATGGAAGTTGGGTCCAAGGTAGTAGATAAACGTACTCTGCAGGTTCTGAAACCAAAACACATTGCCAATGTTAAGGGATTGTTGAAATCCTCAAACTCCAATTTACTTTCTATGTAAGAAAGAAAAAACCTGTGCACAGAATACATGTGATGTAGGGATTTTTGAAAAGCATAAGAAACTGCATGGATTGCAATGTTGAGCTATTGAATATTCTGAGTGATCATTGTAAGATATTTTGGGCCTGTAAATTACATACTACTTTTCAAATAATTGCTACTTTTGTACAGAAATAAAGTGGGGTTTCTACTCACTGTATTTAATGTTAGTGTTGTGTTTATAAGAAGTATAAGCTGAAGAGAAAACAAAACCTTAAGACTGGAGGCTTTTTGGGTGTTGTTTGGTTGGGGTTTGGGGATTTTTGTGGGGTTTTTTGCTTGTTTGTTTGGGTTTGTGGAGGCTTGTTTGGTTTGGTTTTGTTCTTAAATTCCTGGTCATCCTCAATATCAAGAGAAATCTGTAGATTTCTATTTTGATAGTAATTTGGTGTATTCTAACCAAATGTCAGTATGTGATGTCCTCTGGGTGCTTTTTTCCTAGTTACATAGCTCTGCACACTGTGGGTTAATGTGAGATACTTGGCACTGGAAGTAGCTGCATCTCAAAGCAAAATAAGTTTTTTGGGTAACCAGTGACTGACACAGGAGACTTATGGGGGTTGGAAAATTACATTACAGCATTGTTGAGGTAATCTCTTATAATGCCCATATTAAACAGGTGGAACACTGAGTTCTTGTGTCTATAATTAGTGTAAATTTATCAAGTGGCCTGGCTGTGCTTGACGTTTTGCATGGAGAGCCAGTACAGTGAGTGCCACAAAACTCTCCTTTTCCAAACCAAAACACATGTACCTCTTTCCTCTTACAAGACCTCTGTAAAGGTCAAACACAGTTCAGCTGAACAAAAGGGGTCAGCTCCCTTCTTGCACCCTGTGCAATTCCACAAATAAGACAAGCAGCGTAGAGGTTTAATTCATGGAAGGGAGGTCACACACTAAATGAAAGTAAAGATTTGCTACTCACAGGTAGTGCACTACAGTATCTTGGCTCTGACCACATGACTTGGCAAATACTGATTTATGTACAAATATTTTATGCATCAATACATGCTCTGGTTTGGAATGCAGTTTCTTACTTTTCCTTAAGGGTTTTCTTTAATAACCTCACAATTTCAGCCAGCCCATTTATTTAATTGAGAGCATGTTGCTGTCTAGCCAGCAGATAAACTAGCTAACCTTGTCATTTTACCTTCTGAGTGCAGTTTCACATTACAGGATTATCAGCCCAGAGCCAAGTTATCATACTGTAATAATAAGCTAACATAGCTGTGTGAGCACATTTAATTAAGTGCAAAGATGGAATTCTCGGCTTTTCCTTCACTTGGCCAACATCCAGAAGTGTGTAACTTCTCTGCTGCAGGAAATGCTGTAGAATACAAACTATGCACATTTGCATGTAGGCATTATCTGGTCTTTGATATCCGTATCCTGGTCTTGGCTCCTTTTTACTGTGCATTTATCTCCCAGCTGTTGCATTTGTACTTCACTTAGAAACTAACACTGAGGTTTTACTAAAAATCCTAATTTGAGGGGTCTTTTTTAATGGCATAGCTACTAAAGGAAATACCAAAAGGCGCATTTTCCACATGTTGTCTTTCTTAATAATGTTTTCAACAGCTGCTGCAGCTGTGGATATTGTCAGATTGTGAAATATGCTTGAAACATGCTCACAGCATGAGTGTCCATGGACTAGACTTTGTGAAAGCTTAAACTGGGCACTCCACAGTGCAGCTGCTCCAGATAACCAAGAGCTCCTTCTGCCACATTCACACCAAGCACCACTAGACTGGATTGTTCCCAGCCTGGTTCCCAGTACAGTGTACATTGCTTCTGCAGTGGCCAGATATAGATGCATTTCTGTTTCTTATGCTCTGCTGTTTTTGTTAGGAAAGCAGGGTGGAGTGGGAATGGTGACCAGCTAAGTATATAAGTTATTGTTACACAGACTCTTTGCACAAGCTGAGGTGAAAAAATGACACTGTGGACTCTTGAAATAAATATATTGTGCATTCTTTTCTCTGCATTTTATTTGGGTTCTACTTTATTATTTTTGTAATTCAGTGTTCTAATGAAAATGTTCCTCTCCACTTTTTCTTTCTCCCTCACCAGGGTCAATATCCCTCACCCCACTTCTTGTTTCTTTCTCCATTTTTAACCACATGTAAAGCTTATGGCGTCTCAACTGTAACTTGCATGTTATTTTAAAATACCTAAGATTAGCTTATATGTATAAAGGTCTGAATCCTGATTGCTTTTGGTTTGTAGTATAGGGAGTAATGTATCTGTATGCTAAATCCAAGTTTTAATGAATCTATGGGTCCTCTCTCAAAGATAAGATCAAGTGGGGAGGTTCTTTGGGTGGGTGAAACAGAATAAAAAACCCTTTTGCTAATTTATCTGAATACCTGGATGATTTTGTGATTGTTCTGTCATTACTTCCTTTTTTTTAGCTAATTTTCATTTGTGCTAAGAGATCACAAGAAAATTTGCCCAAAATATTTATTCTCCTTTAGTGTGGGTAACATTTGGGACGGGGAGAGAAGAAATGTTTTAATGACTTCTTGTGATCTGATCAGAACTGAGTGAATCTGGCAGCTGGATTGAAATTTATTTAAAAACAGCTTAGTACTAGTTCTGTTTAGTTTTTATTGAGAGTAAAAGGAAAGCATTTTATTTTTAGCATTTGGTTTCCACCATTCTGGAAATACATATCAGTACTGTGTATTAACTTGATCTCGTTACCTGCTGTGTTTTTAATGAACTGGTATAACCCTCATGCCTCTTCAGTAGCTCTGCTCTCTGTTCCAGGTGCTGCTGTCAGGACTGATCGGTGTTGTTTCATGGAAGAGGCCCCTGTCCCTTGTGGTGAGTAACTCCCAGTGCTTTTGTTGTTATAGAGAAGCCTGATAGTCTGTGGGGATGATTTGCAGTGCTGTTGTGTATCCTGATATTTATAAACACTTAGTACAAAAAGTGAAAGGCCTTTGAAGTTGTAATGCATAAACTACCTGGGTGAAAATAACATTTTCCTACTGTCTCACAAACAGACTATTGGTCTGCTTGTACCTTTGCATTTAACTTAATTTGCCTAAAAGTGTACTGCAGAGCAATCTTTTTAGCAGGTATCTGGATGGAGAAAAGCCAATTCCAAATTCGTAGTTGTTTGTCCTCTTCTGCAGAAAGATTTTCAGCTACATTATTATTTCTGTTGTGAGATTCATGTAGTTACTTAATAATGAGCAGTAATCCATTCTTTGTGTGTGCATCCTAATAGAGTTTGTTAGCCTATTAATATAAAGCAGTATTAGATGGAAATCAATCCTATTACAAACACGCGATGACTGTGTCAATAATGACGTGTGAGCAGGTAAACATTGCCTTTGAAACAGTGTGCATGTGTAACAGAGTAACATGAAACATTTGTAACATAGTACTAAAGATAGTCCCCGGAATAAAAAGCATAATGGACAGTATGAAATGGAAAGTCTTGTACTAATAAGAATAAGCTTGATTAGAATTCCAGCTATATCTTTCAGCATTATGAACTCGGACAGTAGGCATAGAGCTCACATCGTTGGAATAAATAATATTCACACATCAGAAATGCTGTCCAGGCCTGTTGAGACTTGGCTTCTCCGATTCCTGAACACTCACTTGCATGTTGTTAATTCAGCTGGGCTTTCTCATATCTACTCATCCAGTGAAATGTAAATAGGCAGTCATGGTCACTGTAATTCAAGGAAATCAAGATAAAAGGGAGGAAGCAGTAATGGTAACATTACTGCTTGCAGAACAGCTCATCTTCCTAAAATCTGCTCTAGGAAATTATTTCCAAGAGTAAGCTTAGTGCTCGTGAGTTAGATCCTGACCTGCATTGGCCCTTGGTGGTGATACAACAATCAGCTGAAGGATGGGGACAGGGATGGTGTTTTCACTTCTGTGTGTGATTAAGCTGTGTAGTGGTTTTACAGTGGCTACATAATGTCCTGTTTTCTTTGCTGAGTTGTAAATACCTTTGGGCAGTTGGACCCCACGTGTGCAGGGGGACTGTTCTGATTAGAAATCAGTAATGTATAACTTTGCAAGCTCGCAGCACAAAGTACTACCAACAGGCTAATGAGCCATGTTTCTCCTGATCTGTTTATACAACACATATGCCAAATACATATGGTCAATAATTACCTTTTAACCTGTTTTATAGTACTATAAGCAGCTAGATAATCGATTACAATAAGTGTCTTTTTTGTTGCAGTGTGTTACAAAATTTGGCATTGCCAAGAGTGATAGCAGAAAGATAGATAAATAGCTTTATCATTTGAAGCTATGAATAAAGTTATATAAAATTAAACCATGCACCATCTGTGACGTCCTGAAAACTGGTGAAACTGTGATAATATTTTAAGGTGCCAGTTTTCTGCAGATCTTGGATTTGTGACTAAAGCTGGTTTATAATAGCCAGTGTTTTGACTATTGCTGAGCAGCACTTGTGCAGTATCAAGGCTTTCTGGTTTTCCCACACAGCATCACTTGCTTTGGTTTTTTCCTTCCTCTTTCCTTTGCTTATTAAACTATCTTTATCTCCATCCACGAGTTGTTTTCACTTGGGCTTTTGTAATTCTCTTCTGCAGTGCTGCCAGGGGCAGTGAGTGGGTGGCTGTGTGGTGCTTTCCTGCTGGCCAGGGTCAGCCCCCCACACTGCTGGACACGCCTTGCTCAGCACTGTAATCATACAGGGTTTTTCCACAGATGCAGTGTCTTTTCTTTGCAAATGTATTATTTTCTGCAGGCAAAAAGAGGAAGTTGAAGAAGCATTAAACAGAGACAGTTAATTAATCAACCATTAGTTTATGGCTGTATCATACTAGAAGTGTGTTATGGAGTGTTGGTGTAGAAATGAGCGTGTTGTTGCATGGTTTAACACTTTGGAACCAAAGTCAAAACTAAGAGTAGTTGTATATTTATAAGCTATTAGTATGAATGCTGTTTTGTATTCTGCATTCAGTCAAAGATTTACAAATGTGTATGTACTAAGGACACTTTACTGCAATATTAATGTGCAGAAATTTAGAAGTTCTCCTGCAAAAGTGTCTTTCCAAATCTTAATTATCTGGAAAATTCACCAGATTTTTTGTTAGTTTATCTGAATTTTCTTGGTCTCCTCCTAGCCATCAGTTGCTTATGTTGCCAAAATGCTTTATACATGCAAGGAATCAGTTTCTGTTATCAAACCTGTATTTACATTTACCTGAAGAAACGCTCAAGCAAAGGAGATTTAAATTGCTCATACATTGATTTTGAACAGTATTTTCCGTATATTTCAGATGTTTCCTCAATAAGCTTTCTCTATTTTCATTTTGAAATCTCAGAGTATTGATAGTGCTGTCAGAAAATCTATCAAGGGTCCCATTTTTGGAAACCAAGTGTTGGCTGTGTCACTACCACTGCTTAGTGTTAAAATGCAGTATAAAAGTAGGAATTTGTTTCCTTGTGGTTTATGGAAGTGTCTGAAAATTGGAAGAGAGCTTGTGGAGCTCCTGAGGCTGAATTACCTTGTAAAAAATCTTTAAATTGTGCAGTCAGATTATTTTTCTGTTACAATCTAATCTATGGTAATTGCAGCTGCTTGTGCTGAGGAGATTAATACAGCCTCTGAATTGAGTTGAAAGCTTCTCTGTTGCCATCTGGCATTTGAGTGACCCCAGAAAAGTATTTTTACATTTCTAACTGAAAGTTTTTACAATAAACTAATAGATTTAATATCTTTTTTCAATGAACAGAAATGTGGGGTTTCTTAATGTCTGTGAATGTCAGTGAGCACAAGACAATACTACTTATTAATAAATGATCTTGATTACTCAGAATAACTATTTAAAAGCATTTATTATGAAATGTGCATTCCAGATCCAGTTCTGTGCACCAGTGAACACACAAATCAGTGTGTGTATAAATCATTGTGTTGTCCCTTCAAATGAACCATTCTTTCAAGCCTTTTTTGGTTTGGTTTTTGATAAGCACATAGAATTTTCTTCATTTAAGAAAAATAACAGAAGCCACTTTAAATAGGTGCAGTTCAACCTGCATATCAGGCAGAAAGATGAACTGCTGTGCAAAGTCTCAGGCTGCACCTGCGGTAAGACTCAGTTAAATACAAAAACTGACTTTTTAAGAAAATATTCATCTTGGGTCAGCTTGGTAGTTTGTTGCAAAATGTGAGATTTTTCTTTCTAGAAGTCCAGTGAAAAACTTGAATTAGTTGAATTTCAGAATTGAATGGTTTTTTTTCTGTAAAAATCATTAGAAAATTATCTACATTGAAAAAGGAAATTACTAATAATTTTGAATCAATACATTCACCTATACTCTTGCCCATAAGATGCATGAATATATAAAACTGGTCCAAATGTTTTTCCTCATTGATTATCTCCTCTCACTAAATATCATTGCAGAGTACAGCAGGAATAACCAAACTTCAGGAAACAGATGAAGCATAAAACGTATAGAAATAGTGTATTAGTATAATATATGTAGTGTATTATATAACAGTAAGTTTCCTATATTCTGCTCAGTGAGGTGGAGTGTTGACATGTTCCTGGCCACGCTGCTTAACCTGAGGTCCTAGAGTAGCTTAAGGGATGAAACAAGTCTTTTTAAACTCCTGTAAGAGAATTTACAGCTTCCTTTCAGATGAAATCTGAGAAAAATCTTTGAATTAAAAAAAAAAAAAAAGTGGTTGTCCTCCCTCCAATACCCACCCTCAAGCAGAGGTCTGGTGTTTGGTTCCTGGAATGAAAAGATGATCTATGTAGTGGAGAGACAATGTGAGCATAAACAAGTCAAGACTGCAGGAGAAAAGCACGTGAGCAAATGCACAGCATGGGAGAACAGCAGAGTCTGAGGCACCCATCACCTCGTGTGTCACTGCTGACTTTGATACCTGTGTGATGTTGAGAGGAGCTGCTGAACATCCCTCTGCCTTAACAGATCCCTTGATCACTCTGCACTATCATTTCAGCATGAGTGTTCTTTGAATTCCTCGATCAAAATGTTCATTAGGAACCCTGCTATTAGACAAACACTTGTCTTTGAGGCTGGAGCATTGTATAAAGGTGAACAAAACACTGGGTGAAAACAAGTGCATCTTACATACCCGTGTTTTTCGGTTTCTGATGAACTGGGCAGGGCTTGAATGCTGGGTTTGCTGCTTTCAAAAAGAAACTTGGGAGGCTGCAATAACTCCTGTTTGGAAAGCAAATCGAGTGCTGGTTCAAAAAGTAGCTCTTCAGATGTAAAGCTATAAATTTTGATCAGAGCTGATGTGAACCCAGATTTTTATCTTAGTTCTGAATGATTTCTGTGAAGAAAGTGTAGGCTGTAAATAGTGTTTTCCTGTATTTGGGACATAGTTAAGTTTTCTTTGCCTTTGCCTTCCTGTTCTCCCTTTGCTGAGGGTTAGTTGTATGAAGCACTAACGTGGCTGTACTGCTGTGGTCACCAAACTGCATCATCTGTCTCTGCACACTACTGCAGCATGGCTGGGGCTGTGCTAAAAGTCTGTGAGACAGGATCTAGAAATGAGGTTAGTGTATTTAATGATTACTGCATTCCACGTTACATCAGTTTGAAAGTAGATTTAAAATATATTTATGTTTCATTGAAGCTGCTTCTCTTTTGTATTTATTTCAAACTGATGCCCTGAGAGGTCTTTTCCCAATGTACGAACTGTTGTTTTAGGCCATGAAATAATGTCTCTTGTTGGATTGAGTAAGGGGTCTGAAAAGCGTGGTCTTCAAAACTTGCAATTTGAGTTTGTGTAAACTCTCACTACATTCATGTTCCAAAGGTTTTTTTGCAGGTAAGTTATTATATCCATTTAGCTTTTAAAATATGCACTGTCTATTGATTTTTTTTTTAACTTAGACTGCTGATTCCCTTCTTTCTTCTTTAATATCATGAAGCAACTGACAGAAAAACCTACCCCCAGTGCCCGTTCATTAGAATAGACCTGAGATAAGAGGAAGAGGGGGGAAAAATGGAGAATGACTCAGTAAAGTTGTGAACAGGGTAAGAAAGAAACAACACTTGAGATGGAAACAGAAGAAGTGAATCAGGGAAATCTTTGCAGTGGTGGACAAAAGATGCCACAGGTTGAAGCATCTCTTTAGAATGAACATTTTAAGTCCTCTTTTACATCTTAACACTTCTTAAAACTTTCTTTTGCCTAGGTCTCTGACTGCATCTCTCTCATACCCCCCTGACCAAGGCTGGCTGCTCCTGGCCCAGCTGCCACCAGCTGTCACTCTTGAGAATCCGGACTCCTCTGCCGGGCATCCGTGTGCTAATTAGTTATCCCCAGTGGCAGAGTTTAAAAAGACCACAAGCAGCTTTTCCTGAAGAGCAGACAAACCCTGCTGGGGCATAACACTTGCCCCTTGCTACACAAACACTTCGTAATTACCCTTAAACAGCCCCTGCTCCTCCCCACCTGCTGCCATCGCTTGGTGTTGCCATGGCAGCAGCTGCTGCTGGCGCGTCCCTGCCTAGGGCACTGTCGCCGTTCCGGTCCCTGTGCTGCTGCTGCTGCTGGGGATGAACAGTGGGCTACGGGGGCTACAGCCACCTCTCCTCAGCCCATCAGTAACTCCCTTGTTCTCACACGCTTTCTAAATATGTCTGCTGATGGCTCTTTCATCTCAGCTTCTCCTTCTTTTAGAAATGCAGGCTGCATCCCATCTGCTCCTGGAGCTCTTGGCAGCCTTTGCACAGTCTAATTTCTTCAACTCTTTCTTGGTGAGAGTCTGGTTTGCTTTAGCATTTCTTCCTCCTCCTTGGTAAATTAATCTCATGTCACGTACCACTGGGGCTGGCTAGTTGGGCAACATGGGAACTACTTGTTAAACTTTGTACCTTGTTTTCAAATGGTGAGGAAACACTAGCTTCAAAAATTTATTCGAGACAAGATGAGCTGCATTTGAAATGTTTTTAAAAGTAGAATAAATATTTGTATGAACTAATATAAAGTATTTTGAGGTGTGATGGAGTTGGGATGGAGTTGGAGTACCTCACTCCTGGTACTCATGTACTCAATCAAAACTCATGTGATTTTAGTTTTATTTGTGTGACAGATGGAAGGAAGTACACTGTTACCCAAAGAGAATCTAATTATCCTGTGCGTGTTGAAGAATAATACTTTGATTTCAGTAGGATTTGCTTGCCAGGTAAATCGCAGTTTAGATCCTGAGCTAGACTTGTGTAATTGAGTGTTTGGGTTTCCTTACTACAAATACTATAAAACCTCCAAAAGCATTATGGATTAAGTTCTACTTCAGATATATGAGGACAGGTCTTTGAAATCTTAAAGTTCATTTACTGATGGATCTCCATCAAATTATTCATATGACTCTTCCTTGGAGATGTGTGTGCAATTTTTCTTGAAATGGCCAAAATATAGTGAGTTTACATTACAATCAAATTAGAAAGAGCTGCTGTCTGTGTTGAAGCCTTGCCTCAGAAACTGATGCTGAAAATGCTCATGTGCTCTTGATGGAGATCAGCAGTTGTGACTCCTGACCCTGCTCACCTGGCAGAATTTTCCTCCTCAAGGATGAAAGTCAGAGCTCTGGTGTGCGAGGGCTCAGAGAGACCACGCAGTTGTTAATTAATGAGAATAATTGCAAGTGAGTAGTTAATTGCTATTAATATGTTGGGAAAGACAGATGCAAAATATCTGTGTGTGTGACCTTTACATCCTGCTTCTGTCTCATTACGCTTCTGCCAGGAAGGGCTGCTCACAGAGCTTTTGATGCCTGTCCTTGTCAGCAGGACAACATGAGCCTTGATTTCCTCAGGGAATCCTGCTACAGATGTTATGGAAGGTTAATTTATATGGAGTAGCATTTCACTGACACGTGCATGGAGGTGATTCCTTCCCGCAGTGTGACACTTGCAAAAAGTAATGTATTGTTTAGGTGGATGAACCCGTTAGGTAGTTGCTATGGAAGTATAAATTCAGTCTTATGTAGATTTTCTTAAAAGTTATTAGACTACTCACATTGTTGAAAAAAATGTGTTCATTTTTATTTACTGATTTATCTGTTTTATTTAAACATATGTTGTTGTATACAAAGCTAATTTAGAAAAATGTTGTCTTTCTTAACGTCCTAAATGTCAAAAGACCCTAAACGTCAGCTTTCTTGTCCTGTTCTGCTGTTGTCCTGAAACATTTTTGAGACACAGTGTCTTATTTGTTAATTTTTAAAAGGTTTTAGTTTTTACTTCCTTGGAGAGTATGTTGGAAGCAAAATTAAACTAATATGGCTGAGGTAGCTGCAAATTTTAAATCTGGCTTATGTGATCAAAATTCCATTCAGAAAGCATTATATTTGAAGTTTTTATTATCACACTGTATATCAACTCCTCTTTTTTGACCTGACTGTACAGCTGAAGCAGCTGGTTTTGAAGCATTTCAAATTGACAACATTTTGAGTAGCATTAGGATAGGTTAGTGCTGTTTGATTTCTTTCTCTTTCAAAATAACACTTTAAGTTAAATTTCATGTGCATGGATTTTTTGTTTAGGGGAGCAGCGGTACAAAAATGGAAATGTCAGTGATAAAAATTAGACAATACAACTACTATAAAAAAAAGTCCAAATGACTTTTTTTGACTGCCTGCACAACAGTAAAAATTATATGATTAGGTTTGTTGCAGTATGACCTGCAGATCATCGAAGGATTCCTTTGAGTGCTTATTTTCATGTAGCAAACCTTGAGTGAGTCTCTTTAGCACATTAGCTGGCTACTCCCCATTGTCCTTTTAACAGATTATTGGACAAAACTTAAGCTTGTTCTCTGCTACAAAACTAATTACCTGCAAACTTTTTTTGGTTATAATTACTGTTAGAAGTGTGTTGCATTATTTGAATGCTTTAAGAGATAGCTTGAATTTTATCTGGAAAAACAAAAAAGAGTGTAGCTCCTCTTGTTTCTCATTTATATGGCAGTAGTCTGCAGGCCACTTGATGGTCCTTTGGGGTCCCTTCCAACTCAGAATACTCTGTGATTCAGAAAGGTATAGATGCTAAAAGAGTTAATTGGAATAAAAAGAGCAGAAAATTAGCAGATGCTGAAATATCTACTTTGGATGAATTTCTGGTTAAGGTTTCTGAGCTGAGAGCACAAGGTCTTTATTACTAAATCAGGCCCCCTCTTACACTTTCCTAAAAATTACTACAATAAACAGTTTAATTGCTGGAGCTGTAAGCAGCATTTACAGAAACAACAAACACCTCTTGCTGTGTGTAGAATGTGACAGTGCTGCACTCACTGCTGCCTTAGTCTTTTAATGTGATCCCACTTGAGCAAATTATCTGTATGGCCCTTGCTTGGACTGACAGGGAATTTCTTGGAGGTATTGAATGTCTCTTATGAGATATTAGGAGATTTGTTTTGATAGAGATACATCCTTGCATTTGTCTGTCACTCTGCTCCTGTATACAGAGCCAAGGCTGCTTTCTGGATTCCAGGGTTCTTAAAAAGCCTTGGCAGCAGCTACCAAATCCCTCACTTTATTGATGTTGTTGTTTGCTGCGCAGTGAAACAGGAGGAAACCAAACTACTTCTTCTGGTCTTTAAGCAGGTGTTATTCTGTGTGATGCAAATTCTGCTGCACACGGGGCTGTTACCAACGTTCACATCATTCTCCAAAGGTACGGCGTGCTGACTCCTGCTGGAAGCTGATTGCTGCTCTGGCAATAAATCAAATACAGTCAGGGGGAGGCGTCATCCTTCCTTGTAAATCAAAACCAGTAACATTGTTTATAATCTTAAATAGAATCATATTTGAAGCTAGAACTTTCCACAGAATATTTTAATAAAAATATAGAAATGAAGATACAACCAAGCAACAAATAATAAATTAATTAAATTCCAAGATCTATCGGAATGAAAACAAGTTAATAGGGCCGTAAGGGGTCGGTAAAACAAAATACACCAAGTTCAATTTCAGAAGATTCCATCGGAACTATTTAGCTTTGAAATTAGAAATAGTTGCATGGATTTTAATATTTATACTGAGGTTTCATCTTTCCTTTACAAAGTTAAATAGCCTCACTGGAGTCAAAAGGAATTTAATCTGGAGAAAATGTAATTTAATTTAATAATGACTGGAATTGAACAGGCTTATATAATTTAGGATAAAACAGGATATAATTTATAGTTCCTAACATAAAAACATTAAAATCTTTAGCCTGATGCTGTGCCACACTACAGGGAATATTTCTGCCTATTTAATATATAACATTTCTTTAGAACTAGAGAAAATATTTTTGTTCAAATCTTTATTTTAATTTAGGGAAACAACATGGAATACTGAATTAAACAGATCTGAAATGCCAACACTTTTCATCCTGTCTCTTCTTGGCAAGCACTGAGAAATCATGAAAAGAAATCTATTATGAGGCAAATAATGGGAAGATAAATTTTGTTGTTTCTTGTACACTTGCAAACCATGACTCAAAAGTGTTGGTTTGAGTACCATTTCTGTTTAGTAAGTTTTTAAAATGGGGTCACTTAAAAGTTATATATTTCATCTATTCAAACCTATAATATGTAATGAACATTCAGCATCTGGCTGATCCAACAGGTAGCTTCTGACTGTACCCCAGATAATCTTGCATTAACTTAGTCCTGGCACAGTTGCTGATCTCACTGCTTCAAAGCTCTTGGTGGTGATAAATTTTCAGGTTTGCTTCTGGTGTTTAACCTTCTGCACCTCTGTCAGGGAAACTATAAATTCTGTAGCACAAATAACAATGAATGTTACTGTCTGCAGTTCATGTAAGACAAAGTTCTGTGAGCAAAATACCCTACTTACCCAGTGGTTTACAGAGACAAGCACATTTACCTCTGGCTATTCTTGCTGTTTCACAAATGAGAAATGTGTGTGTTAAAAGGAATATATTTTAAATCCCATTGAATATACCCACACATATGTAATGCGATTGGAAAGACATCTGTAGTACCTCGTATCAAACTACAGTGTCTCAAAAAAATTGCTTTCTGCAAATTATTTCAGTGTAAACCAAAGTTCATTCAAGATTTTCTGACCTTTCAGGAGCTGCAGGACAGGAATTAACAGGAAAAAATATGTAGACACAGTGTTACAGGTGCAGAGGATTGGCAGATTTACAGAAGCCAGCTTACCACAGCAGTGCCTGATTTTATTCAAAGTACCCTGCACAGGAGAGTTGAGTAATGTTTCATCAGCACAGAGGGTAACGTTTTGTCTGGGTGCCCATGTCTTGACTATCAAACCACTGCAAACCACCAGGGGAAGTAGTGGTTGGAATGCCTGCAATGAAAAAGCAATCCTGTTTCATATATATCTCCAAAATGAAAATGTGAGGAATGAAACAAGATGTTACTTTTAGAAATATGGTTTAATGTGATACAATATTTACATCTCTTTTGGAGGACTTTAATTATTTTGCATGTAGAAACTTCTTTCTGCTTGTAGTAGTAAGTATTTCTTCAAACTGTAGTATTGGTGCTCCTTTTTACTGTGTCCTTGATGTGTATATATGCAGTAGTGAGTGGGTGGTTTGGGTCACTTAAAGAATCCCCATCAAAAGTATTGGCAAAGCAGGGTTTAATATAAATTTGTGAAAGTCATAGAATCATAGAATGGGCTGGGTTGAGAGAGAGGTCACCTTGTTCCACCCCCTGCTGTGGGTGGGACAGCTTCCATTAGACCAGCTTGCTCAGAGATCCATCCAGCCTGGCCTGGAAAACTTCCAGGGTGGGGATCCTCCCTCAGCCTCCTGGCCACATTGTCAGGTCACGTTGTGCTCCTCATCCACCAACACCCCCAAGTCCTCCTCCTCAGAGCTGCTCTCGCTGCATTTTTTGGTTGAAAGCTGTATATGGACAGAAAATCTAAATTGTTAATATCTTATGTTTCAAGTCACAAACTGCAGTGCGTGCTAAAGTTGGTTCATTTGTTTTTGCCCTCTTTACCTCCTACCAGTTCAAGAACAAATTGTGAAAGACACAGTAAGGGCAAGAAGGTGCTTTGAGCCAGCTATCTCAAGGGTTGAAGTCTTGGGTTTTACAGGTAATACAGTTTTAACAGTGCCTTTGGGAAAGAAGATGAAAGGAAGTCTAAAGCTTATGGTAAAAACAAAAGAGAATAAGTTACTTGAGGCCAGTTGTGAAGAAAAGAGAAATATTAAGAGGCAAAAATGAAAGTGATGAAAAAGAAGGGAGGGCAGGGAATATATCAGCTTCTGTAAATCCCTTTGATTTTTTTGGTGGTATCCATAAAATTAAGATGATCTACTTTGGGACATTCTGAAGGCAGGTGCATGGTTGTGTCTACATTTAAGAAATGTGAAGGAAAAAATGTTCACAAATAATCTGAGAATACAAATAATTTTCTAAGGTCGAGTTATACTGAAGAGAGAGCTACAAACAACTTCCTTTATAGTGGAAAGATAATATAACCTGTTGGTGCTTAAGTTTTTGTTTTATTTTTTCTTTCTTTCAGTATGGAAGGACACTTTTTCTGGGCTCTCCCTTGCAAGGCATGGAGGGTACTGATATTTTCATTCTGTGCAGATGTGTGTGGTGTGGTCTTTTGGGACTGCAAAGATGCAAACCCACTCTTGATATGCTCTGCATATTTATACTTAAAGTAGTTCCCAGAAATGGAGTATAAAGGGGAGCCTTGTGTGGGTCCATGTGCAAGATGACATCTCACACAGTGAGTTGCTATGTAATTTTAATCATTGCATCCTAACTGTTTTGTTTTGTACTATTAGTTTAGGACCATGGTAACATTTACATAGGAAGTCCTGTTAACATTTCTTCCATAGAGTCCTTTATATAGGATATAAGCTTTTACTTCTCCAATTAGTTTTGCTACCACCATGTCATAATAAATCCATTGGCTTTGCTTTTTGTTCATGTACTAGTTCTTGGTGACTTTTGGAGCTTAGTGCCATTAATGCTTCTTGCTGATTTCTAGGAATTTTGTCTTGTTTGTATGTTGCAACTAGAAAGGTGAAGAATGTAATACTGTATTTTTAAGTCAGCATTAAGATGTCATAGCCCTTCCACTATCTGACAATTCTGTATTTACTTCAGTGTAAGCTTTTGCCCTTGATCATTGGGTTGACAGTGTCTTATACTCTTTCCTTATAGTTTCATACTGCTCCTTCATGTACTGAAGCTCTCAGGGTAAATGTTTGGTAGCTCTCTTTCTGAGGAAAATTTTAATGTGGAAATTGGGCATACTTGACTTCATAAATAATGTGTAGCTAACTTCATTTACAGTATTTCATGGCGTAGTGTAATCCACAATGGCCATTCTTCCCAAGGTTGCAGATGTGTTTATTTTTGCTGCTGCACCTGTGCCAGTGTTAGAAAAGACTGATCTGTGATTAAAAAATTGAACACGCTGAACATGTTTTTTAATGTCTGTAAATGTGGTAATTGATACTTTTGTGCATTTTTTTTTCTGCTGTGGCTTCCAGCACAGTGGTAAACTTTACCTCTGAAGTTGTGATAAAGGAGTACCAGGTGTGTCCTACGCCACCAGTGGAAAGCTTTTTTTGGTATTTAGCTGAGAAGCATTAAGGAAGGGGATTGGAAATTCTTCAATTCCTTTTATTAGGATCTATATGCTCTGCAAGAGGCGAGGTAGTTTCAAAAGACTAGCAAAGGACATGAATTTCCCCCTTTAGCTCCATGTCCAGATTAGGTAGTTCCTTGCCCAGGGCATTAAGAAGTGAAGCAAAAAATAGCAGAATTGGGAAGACAAGCATGACAGAGGACTTCAGTGTTTGATATCATGTGGTGGCTGCCACTTGGAAATGCAACTCCTAAACAGAATGTGAGCCTTAGACCCACCGAGATGAACAGGTATTCTAAGAGCCTGTTTCATGATTTTGACAGTGCTGGGTCCTTCCCTCTTGTCTTTGCCAGTGACAAGAGGAAGAGGTTACCTTGGAAACACCAATAGAGGTTTCTTCATTAATGAGTGCTGATATGGAGAAAGTACTGCAAAGATAGATAAACCTGGTGTAGGTTACAGCCCTCGTTGTCACTGTGGTGCTTGGAAGAATGCGACGCTGGCAGCTGAAGTTTGTAACACAGCTTCTGTCCTTTGGTTAATACTGTGGAGGCTATGGGGGGCTTTGTCCAAAAGCACTAGAAAAAAACATACAGCCATTTAGGATTTAAGGTTGTCAAAAATATTCCTAGCACATGCACTGACAAAAGATAACATCTTGTGAGAGCAGTGAAGGGCTGTAAACTGTGAGCATGCATATGGAAAAGAGATGCAACAGAATTTCTTGCTAATTTCATATAATACACTCACACTCCTGTTGAGTTATGGCAATGTCAACACTGAATATTTAAGGTGGCCACACATCAGGCACTTGTTCTTGGCCTCTTACTGCTTATGCCATTCCCTATATGTTGAGATTTGTCTGCCCTGACTGGATGAGGATTTTTTTACATTTAAAGCAATAAAATGATAATTAAACTGATGGAATTAGGTTAATGATTGTTTTGACATATTTCGAGATGAGAAAAAAGGAGTAATTAACACCATGAGTAGTTGATATGGAGGATGCTGCTTAAATTGTAATTGTTGTTTAAAAACAAAGTAGTTATGCATATATCCAGAATTTTATTCACTCTTTTTTCCCAACTTGTAGGCGCTCATGATATGTGATATTCACTAATACTTTTTCTGTTTAAGATATCCACATCCCCATCAAAAGGATTTAAATTGTTTCAAGACTACATCTGTTTATAATAAAACATTTTTCAAATGTTACTTTTTAGTAATGCTTGGTAATAAAACCCATTAAGTTTTCAAGAGTGTGTGATAGAAGTGGGAGATAAATGGATTGTTTTGAAATGGCTGGAGGAAAACATATAATAGTCATGTCTAGTTTTGATTTAGCTTTCTTTTACTGTGCAAGACCGAGGATGCTGTCAGATTAAGTACCCTAGTCTCTTTAAAATACATAAAATGTTGCCATCCATGTAATTTTGTGACAGGCTGGAAGTTCTTGAACATCTAAATTACATTTTTCCCTTGTTTGCCTCTTGAAGTGAGTAATAATAGGGTGCTTGGGGTTTTTTCCAGATAACGTTTTTCATGCTGCTCTCTGCAGTGTGTGTGATGCTGAACTTGGCCGGGTCCATTCTCTCCTGTCAGAATGCTCAGCTGGTGAAGTCCCTGGAAGCATGTCAGTTGGTGAGTGATGGAAAACATGTTTCTTACCCAGGGCAAGGGCTCTATTTCTCATCTGTTAGGGTTTCATACACACATTCCTTTAATTTCCAAAACAGTAGGTGTTTAGTAGAGCAATCTATATGTGTTACAACCTAAAAAAAATATTATGGGAGAAGTTTGAGTTAAAGTGCTAATGGATTTAATGTTTTACCGCCCCAAAAAGTAACTTTTAATATTATAAGGATTGACTTCTTACTGTCATGGTAAAAATGATGCTTCAGCAGAATAGGTGGAATACAGGCCACATCAGAGTAGTGTGGTGGTTACCACTGGATGTCAGCAGGATCAGGATTCCTTCATCCAGTAGTTCTCCAGGCAGTGGATTTCACAACAGGAATGTTTTGGTATGTGCATGCTAATATTTTGTTTCCCAACCTGAGTTGTTTTTCTTTTTGATTTCCAAAGTAAATGAAGGTTACGTGTGTTAAATAAAATACAGAACAATACAAATTATCATGATGTGGTATGCTCTAAATTATAAGGTACCATTTACCTAAAGCCTTTGTGTTTCCATCTTAGGAAAAAAGTACATACACATTGAATTCTAGCACATTTTCTGACTTCAACTTGTGAAGATGTCTACAGAAGTCAACTCATGACTGAAATGTCTGAGTTTAAATAATAAGTGTTCAAACTGTAGTTTTGATTTTTAAAGCAGGATGAAATGCTAAGTAGCTTTGCCAGAGTGTGTTGTACTCTGTAAGGGCAAGTTAATTTCATTGTGGCTGTTTGTCATATTGTAACTGTTTAAAAAAAAAACAAACAAAAAAGCAACAGTCTCTTCTACCCAGACCTCACTCTTTAGGTTTTCCTTGCTCAAAATCCCATTTCAGTCAGGCTGGGGACTTATACATGAATATATCACATTGCCATGTTGCAGGGCTCATATATATATGGAATTTTAGAGTTCTGTTCTCATCGACCACCCTCTGGGAGGGATGCACTGTAGTGAACAGCACTGCTTTATGATTAAGCACAGGATTTGACTCAGAAGGTGGTGATGTATTATGCTGAGCATATTTAATTACTTTATTACCATTTTTCACTCAAAAAGGAAAAATCCCAGTTTCTTAGCAGCTTGTTCCAAGTGTATATTTAATTTTAATTCCATAGATGGCTCTCTTTAGTGCTGTAGATCTGTGCAATCCTGCACTATGTGACTGGTGTACATTATCAAATCTAAATCCTTTACTTGCCTCCTAGGATACAAATGTACTCTCTGGGGATGCAGCTCTAAGAGTCAAAATCCAGCCTTTGCAGACATGTGCTTTGAAATGTAGTTAACATCCCATACAACTGAGCCAGTAATTTCTAAGCACAGTATAGTAAAAAAGTCAAATTCAAAATTAATTTTGTTTTAGTTCTGGTATTTCTGTCAAACTCATTCATGGTGAGTACATGGCTTTAAAGGTGATAATAGTACCTACTGTATTATGGAGTTTCACATGTAGTGTTGTTATTTGAAGAAACAAGACACAGTGGTCTTGTTTTGCTTTAAGCACTGGGGATTTATTGTAGATTCCATAATATGTATTTTTGTGTGAATATGAGAAATGTGCTTGCCATATGTTAGCATTTAGAATGTGTAATTTGTGAAGTTGGTATTTGTGCCCTTTATTCTGCAGCTTAGCAACATACAACACTGAGGGGAAAAAAGGGCAGTAGCTTTAACGCCTTGTTATGAAAAATTAATTGGAATTTTTTTTCCATAATTAGCTGCAGATCCTGTAGCCAAAACCTCAAGATACTGCTTTAAATCAGAGAAGTTAGACACTCAAGCTGTTCGTTAATGTGTATAGGAGAAACATTTCTGTATAGGAATTTATTTTCCAATAATGGTCCTCAAAAAATTGCTCTTAAAATATATGGGTAGAGCAATGAATATATTTTAATTTGTTTTATTACTGCACAAGACAGAATACATTTTATTTCTTCATCTATATTTGTTTTTATTGAGTTTACCTATCTTGTAAGTCATTTATTCATTTAAACATAAATGCTGTGGTTTTAATCAAATTTACAGGTGATTATTATTCAGAAAAGTGGTGATAGTGTCAATTAGTGTCAAGTAATATTGAAATATTAGTTGTAAGTTTCTTTTTTTGGTTGTATAGCTGAAATTGGCCAGTGGTTACAGTAGCACATAAAGGAAGACTTTGCTTTCTCCTGAATTACCTTTAGCTGGAATATGCAAAGCAAGGAAAAGTGAAGCAGGTGCAGGTTCACAAAGAGCTGAATGGCAGAGCCCAGGTCCAGAACTGAGGTTTGTTTGTGTTGCATTTTGCACTGGAGCTAAAGTCAGGTCTGTGCATATCGAAAAACTATTTTTAAAATTCCAGGAAAAAGAATATACTCTGTTTTGTTATTTTTCATATGTCAGTTTTTAATCTTGATATTTCCCTGCAATGAAACTTTATCCTTACTGGATCCTCCTGTCTTTCCCTCTGCATAAGGTTCTAGAATTGACTGAAATTCCTTCCCCTACGTACACCAGTGGAGCTTTCTTGTATTTCACTGCCTTGCTGTCAACTTTGGAACTCTCATATTCATTTTGAATTTTTTCCTTCCCTTTTTAATGTTCCCTATTAAAAACCCTGAAGGTTAATTTAAAAGAAGACGACGTAAAATCTATTGCTCCTTTTACCAGAAGGCTTACATTTGTATTAAGGAGATGGTGGAATGCAAAGTAACAGTGTTAAGTAATTGCTGATTTGCCCTGTTAGGGGAGAGTGTGTGTGCACTTAGCAGCCAAACAAGCAAACAAGCTTCTTTTCAGCAGCACTGACAGAATTTGATTAATTGATACAGATGAAAAAAGTAACATAAGGCTTGTGAGAGTGTGTGCATGTATTTGTAATAAATCTGGAAGGTCCTTTCCTTTTTTGATTCTCTGCTATACAAAAGTCAGGTTTTAATGGGTTTTATGACTTTTGAAGTAATAGTATTGCTTTTTGAGAAAACAAAACGAGCTTATAAGACAATTTATGCATATAGGCAGCTCTGGCTTAAGTTGGAAATCTTAAATATGGTTTGGATGAGGGTGTACTGTGCAACTCTCATAAATATGAAAGCACACAAACTCTGCTGTGGGTACTGACTAGCACGAGTAAGAATCACAAAGTGGGACACAAATATGCACAGGATGGTGGGGGTATGTGCAGGGGATGAAGTGAATGATGCTTTATTCTTGAGCTCTGCCAGCCAAAAAGAGATTGAAGCACAGAGAGTTTTGGAGGCACTGCTGGTGTAATTGTGTCTGAGGCTGGCAAACACCAGCCCAGCAGCTGAAAGGAGTGATCCCAACCCCTTCTCCCTGTACCAATGCAGATTTATTGTCAGTGCTACTGTCTCTGTTTATGAAGTCACACAGTGAATGGCATTTGAGATGTGATTTGGCCTAACAATAAACCACTTCTCCTCCTTCCTTCCCAAATGAAAAAAAATTTAATTTGGCACTGTTTAGGTCACAGAATAGCTGTATGAACTCTCCTGTCTGCACAAGTGTGAGACTGCAGCAGGGCAGGGAAGGGCACTCTGGAGCAGGGGGCTCAGAGTGCTTTCAGCTGCTGTGTTGCTGAGAACATGAATGCAGTGACACCTACAGCCTTTTGTCCTGCCCCCATTGCAGAAACACAACTCAGCTAAGAGGTCCCTTCATGAACGTGGAAGGAAAAGGTGCACAACAAGGCAAATTGATAAAAATTCTCCAAAACTATCATGCTTCCAATCTGGCAGTGGATCTTGGGTGGTTTTGAATATACTGTGATTCTTAAGATGGCCCTGTGTTTTGCAAGAACTGTCATGTAAACAATTAGCTTTTAACTCATTTTAAGAATTAAAAGAAGAGCTACTGGGCAGTCCAAAGTTATGGAACAACTTTCAGAATGAATTGAGAATCTCTCATAAATGGGGAATCTTGACCCAGGCTTTTGAGCCTTATCTCTGTGGCACGTGTTCAATACATGTGATACAGGTGGCCCTGGGATCTGTATTCCACATTAGAAAGGCCAGATACATGGCATGAGTCAGTGCCTGTCCTGTATTAAACAGAGGCAGCAAGAATCAGAATAGATGATCTCACAGTGGAAAGCTTTGTCTGAAGTCCATTTTCCTCTTTACAAAAACTGTTCAGCAGCTCAAGCCTATATTGATTTGCCAGGTGTAGCCTTCTGGCCCCTGGCCTTGGCACAGCTCTAAACTCAAAGTGTGAGTTCCAAAATTCCTCAGCAGCATTTCTCAAGCCCTGAACCATTTCCAGAGAGTTTTGGGAGCAAGACTTCCCCAGTGACATCCAGTGCTTTGATTTTACATCAGCTTGAAGAGCTGAGGTCAGCTGATCATAAACCATTTAGTTGGGTTTTGCTCTGATCTTCCACCTTTTAAAAGAAAGTATTAAATGATTACAGGAATTGGAAAAGAACTTGTCTAAAATTGTTCAAGCTGCTTTGCAGTTAAATTCTATGCTAATGAGAAATAAAACCCACAACTATCATAGAGGTGAGCAAACTATATTTTTTTCTTTATTTCTTTGCAGTTTCTATGGTATAGGGCAACTCTGTGAGTTGCCACAGACAATTATTTCCAGTGTTGCCTTGGAGAATATGGGAAATGGTGTAATTTACATACCCAATTTTTTCTAAAGCCTTTTACAAATTGTGCTGGCTAGAGGGCAATCTGGAGTCTCAGGAGCTGAAGTCCCCTGAGATGGCTCCTGCCCTGAGCTTGCTTTCATCAGGGTAAGCAAGCATTCAGTCATCTGTACCTCATCTGGAGAAGTTTATTATCTTCTTTTAATTGACTCTTATTTTTGCTCTTCCATCTGCTGTCCTGGCCACCAGCATTAAGGAGAGAGTGCAACATAAGCCTGATAGGGGTAGCACTAAAAAGTACTTATATCTAAACATACAACTTTTAAGATCATATGAACAATTTAAACATTCTTTGAGGTCTGAGAAGTGAATATTCCATTGAAATGATTCTATATATAAGGCTCTGCAAGGTAATTCCACAAGGAATGCTGGTACCTGTTTTTGTTCAGGAAATTGGCAACATCCTAGGGAGAACTTGAATTTAAAATAGCAAATGTGTATTTGCATTAGGAATCTTTTTGTGGATTTGTGTCTGGAAGTTTTGGGGTTTTTTAATGCAAAAGAGTAAGTAACAGGATGATTCAGATCTCACCACCCAGCCACTGTGCTTCCCTATTTGCTTTGGGGAATAAAGGACTGATTGTGATCATGACTCCTTCACATATTGTCTGACCTTTTTCTGTTATTTTTGGTTTTCCCACATTGGGTATGATTTTATGTTTAGTCAGTTGAGTCACTCTGGTTTCACCTGCCCCTGCAAAGCAAATTTTTTTCAAAAAGAGGCACAAAAGGTAACACTCTCTGACATTGAATCCTCTTTCTGTATTTTACCTGTTTTTATAGTTTTTATTAGCCAATGGAAAACATTCTACTCCAAAGGTTCTGCACAGTGATTTTCATTTTGCATTTAGTAGTCATTACTGTAACTGTAAATACGATTTTTGGGAAGTGTGTTTGTTGATTTATACTTTTTCTGACCTTTTCTTTTCTCCACAGATTAAATTTGACAGTGATGGTGTCTGTGTTTGCTGTGAAATGCAGCATCAAACATCAGGCTGCAGTAATCTGGGAGAAACACTGAAACTGAACCCTCTGCAGGAGTGCAATGCAGTGAGGCTGACCCTAAAGGTGTGTTGAGAGAATTAACTGTTTATTGCAGTTTTAGCTTAGCAAGACAAAGCGTGTCATGAAGGGAGCAGCAGCTGCTGTTCTCTGTCTTCATCCACCCTTACGTACAAAAACCATCTCACTCACAATATCAGCATTTGTGTGGGAAACTGCTCTGTCAAAGATTGCTCAAGAAACAGAAGTTAAAACTGGCCATGACTGATGCTGGAAGGTGCAAGAACAGGTATCTTTCACTTTGCTGCTCCGAGGTGGTGTTATTGGTGTTAGGGTAAACTGCAAAGAAACACAAAGAGTTGCAGAATGATGAGGTATTTCGTGATGTGCTGCTGCCATGAAGGCAGCGACCTTACTTCGGGAGAGAAGAGTTTGTTCTTTCTGGGTCATGCTGGAAACGTGCTTATAAACTGCCCTGCAACACTATAAGAAGTTTAAATCTTGTAGCATTTTGTGTTACAACTACCCAGATGAAAAATTGAGAGCCAATACTGAGAATATTGTACCAATGAGTTAGAGCTCAGTGTAATTGCTCCCATCATTGCTTCACTTCATTATCACCAAAGGGGAAGGTGTTGATGCTATGTTGTTTTGAAAAATCATAAGGAATCAATGAAAGAACTGCTCAGAAAAAAGAACCCTAGCCTGAGAGGTAGATATTGATTCATTCTAGGCTTAGTTTCATGATCAGCAGAACTCTGCATCTGTGCCTCTCAATTTCAAAGTATGCATTTTAATAAAACTAATAGAAAATAATGGAGTAAAGTAGAGAAATTCATGTGAGAAGGATCTTAGGGAAGTAGATTATAGGGTGGGTCCTGAGAAAGCTATAAAAGTTTTATTTATATTTGAAGATATATTTTAAAATTCAGAATGGGTATAAATCCTGCACAAGGTATGTAGTAAAAACCTAAATGTTCTTCAGCCTTGTTAAGAAAAAGCAAAAAAAAGCTACCACCAAGTAATAAGGATGAGGTAGAAGTTAAAATATTTTTAATGGCCCCAAAATTAAGTAAGAGCTCTGCCTCAGGTTTTAATGAGGATGACAGAGCAAAAACCTACTGGGTAGCAGGAGTTTAGTAAGTAGAAAAGAAGCATAACTCGGCATTGCTGGTCAAAACATAACAATCTTCAGTGAAATGTACTACAAGAAGGTAACTTCTGAGAAGGACATTCCTCAAAGTATGGCAGATGCAGAAACATGAACCTGTCATTCAGGAAAAGCTGACCTGCTAATCCCATGAAAATAAAGATTGAGGGAGCATATGTTTGCTTCCTGTAAATATGTCAGTAAGGTAAACTTTAATGAGAGGGAAAACAGCTGTTTATCTTTGGAGGACATCGTCAGTGTATGAGGTGAGTAGAAATGACATATGCTGAAAATCAAGACAAGGATTCTAACCAGAATACAAGCACAAAATTTAATTTCTTCTAAGATATAACTTAATCATTCATAAAGGGAATTAACATATCAACTTACACTACAAGAAAATGGGTTTAAACACAGGAGTTACCATGAGTATAGTCTGAGTGCAATTTTAATTATGTTCAGAACTTTTCATCTAAGAAAGGGTAGTTAGGAAAATAACTTTTTCAGAAAGTTTTTTTACATCTTTTTCAGTTTTAATTCTACATTTGCTTTCTATTTGGCCTAGCTCTGATTCCTGGCTGTAATATTAAGAACAGCATTCTACTAAGCCCATAAGAAAAAAAGTTACAGCTCATTAGGTAACAGCTGACAGTGATAAAGCTCACTGTCTTTAATTACAATTAACAACTACAATGTGATTTTAAAGAAACAGATGTTTTAGTACCAAAAGCTGAATTGTATTCATTGTTTGAGGAACCAGAGGGAGAGAAAATGTAGAGAACCTGCATTAAGATTATACATCTTCATGTATAACATTATGTAGGTTTCATGCTCCTTTTTATTGCAGGTGGGGTAAAAAGCTCGTGTTTCCAGTAAGTCATGTGTGGGGTTTTGGTGGTAGCAGCTGTGGAGCACATATCACCTGTCTGATCTTGTTCCCAGGCAGTCAAACAGGGCAAGGAAAACCAACAGTGGCTCCTGGTCCCCTGTATGTTAACTGTGCCTTGCATGATATTGAGTGGGGGTTTATAATTGCTTTGAAAAATCTCTAAATTTATTGTTGTTGTTTCTGCAATGAACCATCTCCGTGTGCTTTTTTGTAAATCAGTCCTCTTCCTTTCTCCATTTCAAGCCTGAATAAACTACTCAAACCTTCTAATGGGGACAAAGGAACTACTACTGCAGTATGTATGGCCCCACATGTGCACATTTATAGATACGAGTATTGATTGCAAACACTGACTGATCTGTAAGTGCTGATTTCTGAGATTAGTTGAATAGTGGGATTTCAGCACAAAATTATATGTTACAGCAAAATGGACAAAAATACTGTGCCATTTCACTGTTGTAATGGGGTCTCAGCCCACTCAAGGGTGTTGAATTGGTAGGGTTAGAACTATATTTATAAGATACCATACTAGTCCTCCTGTCTGCACACCTCAGTAAAAATAGCACAGTTGCATGATGTGATGAGCTGCCATTAGGATCTGCAGGGACCCAAGTGTGATCCATCTACCCTGTTTTACAATGGAGAGACTTCCTGCTCTCTGTCTTTCACTAGAAGACGTTGGGGTTTTTCCTGCATTAGTAGCTCCTAAACTGCCCCTGAAAATAAGGTTCCTTGCTTTCCTCTGGATGCTCAGGGTCAATAATCTAAAGGATTCTAATCTAATTCTAATCTAAATCTTCTAAAGGATGTCAGTGTCCTAGTATCTTGATTTATTTTTTACAGTAACCACACTTCTAGAATAGCTTTATCCTATATTAGGAAGCTACTTGACTTAATTAAAGACAAATGAAGGCACAAGCAAATCCTGCCTATTTACAAAATTAGTTAAAAGATTTTAAAAGGTTTATTAAGAATCAGGTGTCCAAAAATGAGATGATGGCCACAGATGGGATGGATTTAGGATGCATTTTCAATAACATCAACTAAATCTGTTTTTCCATGGGAAGTGTGTTGATTTGTGGATGAAATTTTAAGGAACTGAGTTTTTCTTGTAATTCAAGTACAAAGGTTGAATTTTTCTGACATCTTTCATCTGTGAAAATTATGTCTTCTTTCTAAAGTCAGAGTATTCTGAATTTACTTAAGATGCACATGCAACGTTTTGAGAGGATGAAATTAGGTATTTAGAAGTTTAAATTATTTTGTAATGTGTTATTGCTGTCTGATACTGACATGCAAGAGGAGAGTGTCATGCTGTTTTGGTTTAGTAATGATCCAGTTGAGTATCTTTAATTATTTTTAACAGCTTACATAGTCAAGAATACCTGCAGACATGTATTTGAATTTATAGATTTGCTCTTTTTACATAATTGCTTCCTACTTTCTTAAGGTGCATCTGTGGAAGGCTTTTGTGACTATCATGCAAGGAGAGAAGCTGATTCCCTCCTCTGTCCTCCGCATAAATATTTGGTTTGGAGCTACTAGAGTTCAAGTACAATATAAATAGTAAATGGCTCTTTCAGGTTTCTGATTCTGTTCATTAGTTAGGCATCTCTATTAGAGATTTATGTAGCTCAGGGTTCTTGCAGTCTTCTGTGTGCATACTTTCTTTCCTTTCCTCTCCTTTGAATCCAAATTTATTGTTACTGAGTTTCCTGATGACCAAGTCTTACTCATATGTTTAATGTTTTTTTTCATTCAGAAGAGATGCTTCCACTTGCAAAACAGAGAAGGATGGCTCCTAACACGTTCTTTAGAGTTATGAGAACAGTCTTTCCTCAGGTTTATTGTAAGACCAAATGCAATATTATTAATTTTACTGAATGACTTACCTGAAAGGCTTCATAAGCTACTTAAAATTGGATAAAACTCAGCACAGAATAAGTAATTCCAGATCAGATTTTTAAATGCTGGACTTGTTTAACATTGCTTTACAAGCAGCTGAAAATATTCCCTACATTCAGGGTGTATTTACCACACCAAGACCATCAGAAATAGGGCGGGTCAGGGTGGGCTTTGCAGTCTGAACAGTTGAGCTACTTTTCCTTCCTTGTACATTTTTCTGTTCCTAGCTTGGACAATGAGTGAACATGGTTGTAAACTTCTCTCATGGCTGAAAAGGTGCCTCTTTGACTGGAATCTGTTTATTCCATCCTTATGTTATGAAACCTTAGCCTTTCAGGAGTCTCTAACTAGCATATCTCCAGTACTAAATTTAATGCAGACACCTGAGTTGGAAGGTATGCAGACTTGCATGCCAGCAAAGAAGACCTTTGTGAGTTTATTTTTAGGTAGCAACTATGCATTGCTTTTTAAAAATAAAGTAAAATAATCAATTATACTGTACTTTCAAACCTTAAATCTATTTTATGAAGTGTTGATCATCTCTCCATTTACAATGCAATGTGTGTTTGAGACCCATTTGGCTCAGAAATAATTCTTGAGCCTTCCTTGTATTAGAGCAGATATTTTTCCCAGTGCTTTTCCAGACGTATCCAAGTGAGAACAACTGAAGTTATATTTTGAGTTAAAAGGATTGTTGTCCTAGAATTCTTGAATAAAAGAGGTACATTGACACTAATTTCATGGGTGAAAAAGCCTTGCTGCTCATTATCTCTTTTCAGGATACAGCAGTATAAGAAATGAAGCACTATAATTGAAGTCAATCAAGGAGAAAAGAAATCATCTCCCCAGTGCTGCAGCCGTGAGCTGCTTTTAGCCATTGATCGCTGGGGGTGCTGAGATCTGTGTGTTCAGGGCTGCTGCCTACAGAGTGTTCTTTTTACACATCAGCAAGCTGGTTTCACTTCTTTCATCCTGTATTGACTAAGGTCTCAAAAGTGCCAGGAACTCAAGAACCTCAAAGACTACAAATCTTTTATTTCCCCAGGAAAATTATCTATTCAGCCAGCAAAATGTGAGTGTGTTGTAAAGAGAGCTGTCAGTTCAATACTGTTGAGCACACTGGAACTCATAAAATGAAATGGATGTATTTTGTTTCCTTCTAGAGCAAAACAGGTTTAAATACAGTTCCTCAATTCTGTGTAAGCAGCACAGCTGGTTAATTTTCTGTATAATACTTGGCAGAGTGAATATTTTGAGGCAATAGTGCTTCATCTGTATGG
This sequence comes from Promerops cafer, assembly GCA_013398275.1. Lineage (NCBI taxonomy): Eukaryota > Metazoa > Chordata > Aves > Passeriformes > Nectariniidae > Promerops > Promerops cafer. The sequence continues at coordinate 1,798,096 of VZSE01012296.1, read as the reverse complement.
TATGGTCTGTACTGAGCAACAGCCTCCTCTGCTTTGATGTTCATGCGTGTAACTTAATTTACAGTACAGTTGATTGCTGTGACAGGGAGAGGCAAGAGACTGACTAAATATTACCAAAGTCTGCATCTGAGTTGAGTTATGAAGATGTCCAGACATTCCTGTTTTAGTCTGGCTTACCTGATGGTTTTGAAAGATAACTGATATTAGAGACAAATTCAGTTATAAATTGGTTCCTAAGCTGAAGGAACTCTATAGGTATGGCCCACCACTGGAGTGAAGTGATACTATTCCAGTTTTGCTTTGTATTTGCTGTGATAGGAGGTACAAATCATGTTCTGAAGGACGAAATTTCAGGAGGGTGAACACACCTGCAGTGAGTATTCATTGGTTATAAAGGACCCAGCTCTGCCAGTGCACCCATCACTGGGTGATGGGATTCATGCCATTGTCATTTTTCATTTTAGATTCTATCTCATCTCTTTGCTTCTGTCAGGTAATTGCATGTGCTAACAACTGTTCTAAATTGCTTTGTTAAATTATTGTTTCTACAGTTGAGTTATGGATGTGACAATCACCAATTTTTTACTTATTCCAGTTTGATACCATCTGACTGCTTTATCACCCAGCAGTTTGATGGAAAACAAAGAAAATCAGTTTTTAGGACAAATTGCTTTTCAAGCATATTGTAGTATGAGTTTTTAATATGATAGTGTCAATTAATTATATATTAAAATTACATTTTTAGTACAGAATATTAAAAATATTGCAATTAAACATTCAGATTTTAAATAATACTCGGGTTTTGTAATACATCTCCTATTTTAATGTGTTCTGTAGGATTTTGGACTACACATTTATGGAACATGCATTTTTATACATTTATGTATTATTTTAGTTGTGCTAGTAAAGGAAGAACTGAGGTGCAGTAGCACAAAAACAGTGTCAAAAGAATAATAGTGAAAACAGCTTGAATTAGGAAAAAGAAAAAACAGATGTTCTGTCCCTAAGTTAGACATATGGAAAGTGATAGTATGGAGAAGATTTGAGAATGCACAGGCATCCTTTGGGAATGCACAGGTATCCTTTGGGAACACAGCATAAGTCAAAGGTGTCTGTTACTATGGAGGGAAAGCATGATAAACAGTTATGCAGCTGCTGGCACCATTAATTTGGTAATTGTTCAAGTTGTAATATAAATGGAATACTGCAACCATGAAATCTTGCTTTTTTCACTGTCAGTACTATATTTTAGTTCTGCTTTTAAGATTTAGTTAGGGACCTACTTGGGAAAATAAGTGGCCCCAGAGGAAGAGCTCCCAGTGCTGTCTGACTGCTGTGGGTGTGTATCTGGGCTGATCTAGGCATGGTTCCAGGCAATTCTCACACTGATTCCACTCTGAAGGGGATTTGTGTCCTCTGCAGTTAGTGAGCTAAGGTGTTTGAAGAAAATTGTATATGTAACCTGTAGAAGAATAATTCTACCTAGTACATTATACTTATCAGAGCATTAATTATCATGTAAACATGCTGAAGAATTAGATTTTTGTATTAAAAAGACCAAGACAGCATCTAAGAGAAAATTGGTTCAGCCATTTCTGAGGAGCAGAGAATTGTATTTCATACCATTAGAGATTCAAGTGTTGTATGTTCTGATTAGTGTTCTGGTAGATGACAATGAAAGATCTGTTACTAAAGGTCCCTGATTTTGTATTTAATACAATTTCCTGCTCCTTTAGACACCTTCAAATGTAGCTGGCTGGGGCTGGGGCTGTGGGGAGTTACAACTGGCCCTGTTGTGGTTACTGCATTTTCACAGACATTTTCTAAAGGGCATCTTAATTGTCATTGTTTGTTCCAGCTGCCATCTGTAAGCACCTACCCTGTCCTTCTGGCAGCATGTTTGGCCATGGAGGGCTTCAGTTCCTGCTCACTTTTTATCTATAGCTGAATAAATGAGTGTCATGGATTACCTAATTATTTTTTCTACGGGCACAGGAAGTGAATTTCCTGAAAGTGGTAAATTGCCTGAGGCTGTTTGGGGAGGGTGGGGGGAGTGGGGAGCTGGGTGGGTTGTGGCTTGATTCCTGTTTGAGTTGAAATAGACTTTTGGATAAAAAAGCCAAAACAAATAAAGAAGCAGTCTTTCTTGCTTTAAGAAATACCTAGTGGTGGTAAGGACTCCACAGTCATTGCTCCGTTATTACTGTCTCTGTTAAAATTTTAGACTTACAATATTTTCCATCTCTTTGTTTACCTTTGCTGCCTTTTTACATTTTCTGGCCGCTAGATGTCTGCTCCTTATTGATCTTTATTAAATACATAAAAACCCTGCATCCCTGCATTTGGAATTTTCTAGTTGTACCTTCAAAGAGACTGGAGCAGGAGCAGGAGTAGTTGTGTGCTTAGCCTGGAAAGGAGTGTGTGTGTGGAAAGAGGCTGCTGTTCCTGTGGGCAGTAATCCCTGCCCTGCATCAAAAGCATGGTGCTGAGCAACAAAGGGAGCGCAGCCGTCCCAGCGTGCCAAGGAAAGCCTCCTCCTGGGTAAGGATAGCACAGCCTGCAAGGCACAGGAAATACTCCTCACCCTAGAGTCAGTGCTTGCAAGGCCTTCAGTTGTGCCTAGTTTGGGATTCTGCATTTAAGGAAAAATGTGGACCCAGGTGAGGTGAAACAAATTAAATTAATGAAAATGATCAGAGGCCTAGAAAGTTGATTTCAGTCGAGAATTGGAGAAAATGGTGTTAAATGTGTCATGCAGTAAAGGTGGAAAAGGCTTCAAGAGTGATAATAGAGTTCAAAGGTATAAAAGTCTGCTGTGTAACAGCCTGTTCTCAAGAGCTATGGAAGAAAAGAAGCCATGGGTTTCATCTGTGGGATGGACATAACCAGGACACTGATGGTAGAAATAAACACTGGAATAGTGGGATGAAGCTGTGGGATCTTTAGGAACAGATGAAAGAAACATCTGTCATGAGACTTAGAGGCACAGTTAACTCTGTCCTGGGACAGAGTTGAAAGTAAAGTTGTATGAGGGTCTTGGAGACACTTTGCATCCTAATTTAGAACTTTGATTTTACTATTTAGCATAAATGGTATTAAGTTATGCACTCAGATTGGCTAAGTTTTTTTTGTATTTAAATAGCTGTAGTAGGCAATGGATGAAGTTTCTTCGTGGTTTCTGCTAGGAAATTGTCCTGTTTTCTACCCTAGATCTTGTCTCTGCCTCAGTGTTCTTTACCTAGGTTTGCATATGGAAGGCAGAACATGAAGGATCTCAGTGTCCTTTTTTTGCCACTGTTATCTAATTGAATCTCCAAGGATCACTTTGCCTGTTTACCTCAATTTGAATGCTTGAGGTGGGTCTGTATGACTCTGAGTGAGTCCTCTGTGTCACCTTCTCTAAGTGAGTTAGTGACTGGCCCTTCCAGTATTTTGCTGTTAATGCTGATGATTGATTATTCCCCTGGCTGAGGGGCTGGCCAAGAAGACAGAAAACTACTGACCAAGAGCAAATCTGGCTCAGTGTAAGTTATTAAATGGCTAAAACTTGTTGGCCCATTTGTTGTCTGCCTGGTTCCCATGACTGGCATTTCCATCTTCAAATGAAGGTCACTTGAGGAGCAAACAATTACAGTGGCAGGAGTAAATCTGCACCTTTCTATCATTTGTTTCAGAACTGTTGGGGAAAACAAAGCGATTTATAGCATGGAAGTTATTTCATGCACTGGCAGTGAATGAAATACTCTTTTAAACTTAGATCCTATGGAATGCTCTTTACACAGTGAGTGTTTTTTACTCATGGTATTGTAGCAGTTTTGATTTAGCTTTTCATCTGTTCTCTCTGGTGCTTTTTCTCAAATGCTTTTACTGGCTGTTCAGAGAACTGAGCCACACAACAGCCACAGCAGCCACGCAGTTGCTGTGCAAGGATTGTAGTAGCTTTGAAATGTTGCCAGCACACTAAATTATTTTCTTATCTTTTCACTGGCTGTGGAGAAAGTAAATACAAATCCAGTAATTGGAAGAGAGATAGATGCTTTATTTTTAATGGCACTATTGCTATAAAAATGTTCCATTTTAATTCAAATGCTTACTTTCTTTTATTCTACTTGTTAAACCAGTATTCTGTGTTCTATTTTAAACTTCTTTTTCTTTAAAAAAACCAAGCCAACAATATGACCGCAGACACTCAATTCATCAGTAGAAGGTGAAATATCTGGGTGTGTAATCACTGCTTTTCTCTCATGTATAAAAATATTTCACATGCATCGAGTTTCTGACACAGGATAAGTCTCTATTTCTTAGTAGAATTTTTTTAACACACAACCCTAAGTTGTAGGTTTCAACCATTCAAAGCAATAATATTTCTGCATGTTGTTCTTAATCAGAAGTGTCTTTCATAGTATCTTTCTTGTGATAGCTGCGGCATGGAGTCGACTGTGGAAGAGTAATTTGTCTTTTTGGGGAACAAGGAAATTTGAATATCAACATTTCTGAGGAAACATCTAATAGCAAATGTGTTGTGAGAACTGGGAAAGGGAAGATGTTTGTTTCTGTAATTGCTGCCTTTGTGGATTGCTACCTGAAAAAGATTACAAGCTAAATGAGTTCTACCCAGTTATTTGAGACCATAATAATCAATAGCAGTTGAGAGTGTTTGTTACCAAGTTCCTCAAGCATTTCCTGTCCTTTGTGTCCCTGGGATGAGAGGTGATATTCTGCTGATGTCTCTCCGCAGGACCTGTTGTTCAGTGTGTGCGCTCTCAATATCATCTCCACCATTGTCTGTGCTTTGGCAACAGCAATGTGTTGCATGCAGATGGTTTCTTCTGATCTTCTGCAAATGGTGAGTACGTTTCAGTGACAACACAGGGTTTGTCCAGCATAACAGTGTCCTCCTCTGTGGGTATTCGTTTGCACCTGCTCTTCGCTTATAAACTTAAGCCTATTTGTGTGTCTCTATGTAGTGTTAGAATGTGTGTGTACATGGGTGTATTTTTTATCTGCATACATCTATATAAATATAGCATATGGATGTATGCAGCATGAGGAGCTGCTGTGTTTTAATGTTTATGTATTATAGTAGAGTGTTATGATCAGGATTTTGCAGTTGGGAGTTGTTATTTTTGTTAACGAGGTTATTAATGAGGTTCAGTTACAGATGCATGTTACATTTGCTGTCATCACTTGTATATTATCTCCAGTTTCCACACTCCCCAGAGCAATTACTTTGCTTTAAGATCCCAATTTTCTTTACTAGATTGGTATGAGAACTACGGAGTATGACAAGTACAAGCTCAAAACTGGAGCTTTTCACAGCCCTGTGCCAATAACTATGTTTTCATAAGGAAAACATGTTCAGCCTCAGAGTAGCATTTGTGTTCAAAACTAGAGTGAAAAGGATCATTAATCTTCTGCATAGTCAGCTGCATCACAGGATGCTGTCTTGTTTTGGTTGGACAAAGGCAGCTTTCCTATTCCAAATGAGTGTTTGGATCCACAAGGTTTCAATGTAAAAAAAGAAAAATTTACAGACCTCTGTATTTTTCAGGCCAGCTATGCTGCTTGCAACCCTGCTTCATTGCTAATTAATCTAGGAAATGTCCTGTTTAGTAAGGGAGGGCAAACACACAAATCTAATACTAGCCATTTGTACATCCTGTACTGGAAAAGTTTGCATGGATGGAAGACTGGCCCAGCAAGTTAGCTGCAAACTATTTAAAAAACACAGAAATGTTGTATAGCCTGCCCATGCAGGCATGCTTGTTTTAAAAATAAATAAAGAATTAGAAATACACTGGGTGCCATGGATATTGATTTAAGTGCATGAGTTACAGAGATAAGGCTGTCCTCTCTAGACAAGTATTCCAGTCATGGGGTTTCAAACCCAGTTAAAGAACATCTTTAGTCTGGGATCTGGTGTTTGCTTCACATAGTAATGGGTATAATAAGTTAGGCTCATATGTTTAGATAATTACTACAATTGGTACATAAAGGAATTTTTGCTATAGGGCTCTGTGTATGTCTATTGTGCAGGCTTGTAGAGGCTGGTAAACAGTGCTTATTTAATAACATTAGTATGGATGTGAAACAATTAACAGAAATAATAATTTCCGCTGACACTTATGTTTTAAATGTTGCAGGGGTTTTGTCATATTCTGGGTATTCTTTCTTTTCACACACCCTCCCCCTCCATATTTGCTACAAGAATGCCCATTGACTAAAGAACTTTTTCACCTTGCAGTGATGATGGGGAGATGAAGAGATTGACATACCTCAAAAAATCTGTCTGTGTAGTGGAAAAATGGTAGCAGTGATCCAGAAGTGTATATTCCAGGAATCTTGATCTACACTTAATGGTATTTAGCACTGTCAGAGCAATAAAAATGAATAGATAACAATGAACCAAGAACAATACTGAAGTGCTTCTGATGGGCATATGCAAGAAGCAGTAACCTCAATAGGAAGTCAAATTTCTTAAAAACACATAAGTTTTCTCTCTGCCACCTCATTCTTGATGTCTTTAAGATTCTTTCTTTCCCATGTGGCAATGCTGCCATTATGTTAATTTCTTTTTGCTTCCTATGCTTTGTGTTTTCAGCTTTCTGTCTTCCTGCTTAGTTGTCTGTTCTCCCACCCTTTCAGCTCCATCGACAAGAATTTTCTTCCCTCTCCCCAGAAGAAGGGAAATATAAATTTATCTATATTTCTGCTCAGTCCCAGTCTTTTCTTGTTTATCAGTTTTTCCCTTTCTTTTTTCAGGTTGCTGAGCCAGATTCCTACCGGGCCTAAGTGAGCGTAACTTCCCTGGGGCTACGCTGACTTAGACCAGCTGAACTCTCACCTGAGGATTTCTTTTTCTTTCACTACTTTCAGCCTATTGTCCCATGATCTGCAGTTCCCCTTTGCCCTACTACACCCAGAAATCTGATTAACTTCCTTTTCTCTTGCTTGTTAATGCTGGATTTGTGCTTTTTCCTTTTACTTTTCACTGATGCGTGCGTCTTCTCTTAGCTGGGTTGTACCATGTTGGAAGTTTGACAACAGCAGCAAGAGATACCACTCCTCATAGCTGAAAAGGTTTCAATTATTGTGCTGATTGTTTTACTCTGTTCTACAGTATTCAAGAGCTCTGTAGGCTCTCCTGTAGCAAGAAGAGGCAATAGGGAACACCTTCCTTGGAAGTCATTAGGTTATCATTAGAGCAATCAGTTATGTGATTCCTGTGCTGTGTTAGTGTTCTTGTCTCAGAAATTCATCCACTGGAATGGTAATTTTTCCAAATTCAAAGAATTCCAATTTATTGCTTGGCAACGTAAAGCAGGTGTAACAGTCTCAAGGAAATCTGCAGCAATGATTCTGTGATTTTGTGCTTTGTTGATGACTTTTGCATACAGCAAGTGTCTTGATGCATGCAAGCAAACTGATGTGTTTTACTGGAAACTGCTGTCTTCTGACATCCCCACCTTTGGGGAAAACATCCTAAAAACACAAGCACAAGCTGTCTAGTAGTAACCACAGTTTAAATTTTTCAGTGATTTGAAGAGGGTTTTTTTGGTTTAAAAACAGTCCTACCTAACAAATATTTTATTTCAAGTGCTGAGGAAAAAATATACTGCAAAATATTTCAAAGTGTTTTTATTGCTTTATATTGTATTTTATATTTTTTTTTCTGGATTGTTCCTTATTTGAGTTGACTGTTTCAGAAAGTACTCCAAAATTTTCATTTCGCTTTAATTAACCTTTCTCACTGTGTTAAGTATATGCATTTGCTCAGGCAAAGAAACCCTACCAATTGTACTAAAGCTGCAAGAGAAAGTGATACCATAGCTAAAGATTGAAAAGGCATTTGTTGGGTTTCACTAGAGAGTTTAAGGCTGCACTCCATTACAGGGCTTCCCAGAATTGTTATTTCTATGTACACACCCCTCCAGGAGATAAATGTGGATCAAATCAGATCATATCAAGGCTCTGTAATGTGAAGAAACTTTTCTTAATAACCAAACTGTCACTTCCATGATATTTCATTTGTTGCCTGAGGCAGTTTCAGTTTGCATCTTGTCTGATGAATGGCTACTGTGAAAATGCACCCTGTTTTCTTCAAAAGTAAGCTGCCTGTTTTAAAGTAAGAAAATACAAGCTATTACACCCACTGTGGCCAAGCTAAAGCATGAATTACACCTATTCCAGTCCTCCTTCCACTCCAGATATGTTTATACAGTTCTTATCCTAGAAGTGCTGGCACTGATATCATTGTGTTCTGATTTTATCACCATCACTGTTAGTAGCTGTTCATGTTGTGTGATACCTAAAACCATCTGTTATTTTGTAAAGAAAATAAGGTAATGATGACACATGCAAGCTGTAACGTTTAATTACTGTTTTCATCAGTCTTAGTGATAATTCAGCATGTCATTATGTTAATAGGCTGTAGTTAATATTTCTACTCAAACACCTCACAGAAAGCATCTCTGTATGAGGGTAATATATTGCTGGCATTGTTTAACCCCCATATTCCAGTGAAACAGTAATTTAAAAAACCTGCAGGGTGAAGCTTAAGTGAGAATTGATCTTACGTTATTACATACCATTTTTTATTTAATCTAATGACATCAAAACCTAAGTAGTCCTTTTTTGGGCACAAAGTTCATTTACAGGTACTGTAAAACCCAGATGACAGCCCTTTAGAAATACGCATTGGGAATGATGAACATTCATAGAAAGATCCCAAATGTAAATATGGTTGCATAAATACTCCTCTCACACCTGCCATAAATGCTAACCTTAGGTCAGGAAATCTTTTGACCTTTTTAACAAATGTAGCACTTTTTATCAGACATTTTATTGGTAGAATAAGAATATTTAAGACTGAAATATGGTCAGTACTTCAAAAAAGATTATCACAGAGCAATGCCCATGAGGTTACAGAGCTAATGGCTTGTGATGGTTGTAGGAACAGTAACTGGAAACAACTGAGCAGAAAAATCTGAATGTGTTTTCCTTATCAAAATATCTTCTGTCTCATAATTTCCCTTTAAGATCAGGGACAAATTAGAAGAGTCAACCATGGTCCTTCTGTTCTTGTAGACAATTAGAGTCTACATTTCCCTTCAGCAGATACTGATTCTAGTGTTTTAGAAAAGGAAAACAGCAACCTGTCCAGGAGGACAGTTAATTGAAGACAGAATTATAGACCCGAGTGTATTGCACAGAGCTTTTACTCAGGATAACATGCCAGTATTTAATTATATGCAATTAGAAATTTCTATTTCCCATTCTCAAAAATCAGCAGATTTTTATAAATTACTGAAATGAGAATAATGAAGTCTGGAGTCTCTAAAGGACTGATTTGGAAGTTATACGGTACATTTAATAAATGTGATATGGAAGACAGAGGTAATTACATGCAGATATAGGAAAAACTCCAGATAAGTTTCCCTTAGAGCACCAGGCACATACTGATATATGGCACTTGTGGTTTAGATAAGCTGTAATTGCTGAGCAGTGACTCCCAGCAGTGGCATTTATTTGGGGCCAGTGGTGCTGAGCAGCTGCAGGATATACAGAGCAGAGGATGTCTTGCTGATGTTTAGTGGGGAGGTCCCACAGCTGGGAGTCCTGGTGCAGAGTTGTTAGTCTCACATGCTTTGGGCAGAAGGATGGACCACATGGTATCACACGAGGAACTGTTTCAATAGAGAATTATTGACAGGTCTTACCTGCTGTTTCTTCAGTTCCTTAACTGGGTCTCCTCCATCAGCTTTTACCTCAGTGTACTCAAAATACTCAGAACATTAATAATACCTTCTGATCACTTTAGTGACCAAATTAGAGATGACCTTTCAGTGAAGAGCTGGAAATTCGGTCTGACAAAAAGAGAATGAGCTTTACAATTTTACACATATCTATGTAATGGTGTTTATTTCACCTGGAAAAGTTAGACACTGAGAGAAGAGATGTGTTATTCTTCACTGGGCAGGGATAGCTGACGTGTCTGGCTGCAGCCTGTGAGCTGGCAGGGGAGGTCACTGGTGTCCAGCCTCGTTGTTGACTGTGTAGAATTCTCAGTACTATGGCAATGGACCCTTGAGCATAGCTGCACTTTCAAAAACTTTTGCCTCTTCTGGAAGTGAGGTACTTCTAACATTTGTGCTTCTAATTCTCTGCTTCCTAACAACTTGCTGCTGCTGCCATGCCAAACTTCTGTATTAAATGCAGGTCCAAGCAGTGGGTTTACAGTGTTTTACAGCTTTCTTGTTTACCCTGCTGCAACCAGACAGAGAGCATGTTTTACTCTTCCCTCAAAACTGCAGACAAAATTAAGTAGTCCTCACTATGAGGGCTGTTTAAATCAGGCTGTTCCACTCTGTCCAAGTCAGACGTGCCCAGTGAAAGCACACTGAGTTCTGTGGTCAGTGTGTGCTCTGTGTTGCACATCCCTTTAGCACATGCACTGGTCTGTGCAGTGCCCATCCAGTAGCAGACACGTTTCACACACTAAATTAAGGCCAAGGATGAGAAAATACCTGTGTGAGTGTAATAGTTTGAATGCCAAGCTTCAAACATAAGGTCAGCTGTTTCCTAAAAGAAGAGTGTGAATTCCAGATCTGTATTTCATTGCCTGTCAGATTTCTGAAAGATCCCAGTATCCAACAGCTCCAGCAGGGTAACAGAAATGGTTGAGTCTTTTGGATTTCCACAGCCGTGGGCTTTTTCTTTCTTTCTAGTAAATATGTTTGAAGTATCTGTTGATAGGTATAAATTTTTGCTAAGCTTTTAATGCAGCTGGGTATTTAGCATTTACCAGAGATGCTGAATGCTGTTTATCTTTGTCTGCAACCATTTTCTCTCCGTTGCTTCTGCAGTGACCATTAGTTTAGTCCCAAGGCTGGCTGGGAGACCCACTGTGTGAGTTTTTCCATAGTGTGAGCTGTGGTTTTTGACATGAGTGCAACTTGATCCTATTGATCTTGGTGACCGAACAGGCCACCCTCATTTTCTGCTTGGTGGTTTTTGTTGTTGCCTGTCCCATTTGCCATCACTATCTTGAGACTGACTATTTGGTAACAGCTGTCTTCTAATACCAGAAATGTGTGTCTCTGTGTAAAAGTATTTGTCAGTGTTTCTTCAGCTTTCTCAGCTCTTTGCATTTTATTACTGTCTTTTTTTAACCTGTGAAATTTGTATTAAGCCTTGCTGAAACCCTACCAGACTTCACTATTTGAGACTAACCCTTGAAGATTTTTAAACTACATTTTCCTGTAGAAAGAATTAGCTTTTGCAGGTTAGCAGAGATCAGTAGATAATGTAGTATGGAATAAAATATGACTTTATTCCCACTTACTAGCTTTCAATTGTTTCCTCAAGGATGTCTGTTCTTTGTGGTAATCCCTTATATTTGCTATTGTTTCATTTCCTGCTAGTTTCCCTCTTACAGCCTTTTTCACTTTAATTTCTGTGCCTTCCAGCAGGATGATATCACACAGGTAAACTGTTGTTTATAAGCACCCCCAAACATGTGTATTTTCATGTCCATTCTGCTGCTCGTTGTCAAGTGTTGGTCACAGTTCGTTGCCATGGTTTGTACTGCCGGATCTTGAAAGGCACGCAGATAATTCTGCTGTCCAACTGAACTGCATCCAAGCATTTGATCTCTTCCTCCTGGAGCCACAGCCCCTTCTGCCCTGTGTAAAACCTCTCCCTTCTGTCGTGTCCCGAAGTGTGTGCTGATGGTTCACCTGCTGTGAAAGTGCCCTGTGTTTAATTGCCCTGTTCTGACAGTGGTGAGAGCATCACTCCCAATATGAGGCTGAATGGATCCAGCTCCAGGGAGCTCCAGGACTGAGGGAACAGAGCTACAAGGTCTATGGGGCAAACCAAAGCTCGTGGTCCATGGCAGTGTGGAAACAGTCTGGGAGAAGGTCAAGGAAGTTGTAAATTAAATTTTTTTTTTTTCCTGACCCAAATTATCAACTCTCTTAGGAAAATGAGGGCAGTCCTGAGTTTGGTGGAGTCCAATAGTGTACAAAATGTGGCCCAGCATACTCAGATATTTGTCTTCATTATGATAAATGTTTACAGGTTTTAGGTAATTATGTTGAAGGTTGTCTTGCTTCCTTTTTTTCCTAAAAGATTCTTCCATGTATTTGAGACAGTAGCAGACCGATGATTGCTTAGGGCAGAAGTTTGGACTTTAATGGTTGGTATTAATGAAATGTTACACTTTGGGAAATGGCTGTTGAAAGATCAGATGAGTTTAGACCAAATGACTGCAAGGAAGTTATTTAGGGTTTTTTTTTTTTTCTGTAAGCCAAATAGAGAAATGTCTGATAGTACCTGGGATAACAGCATCCCACCTCACGTGGAGGATGAAAGAGCATCAGATGTTTCACATAACGAAGAGTAAATCAAACTGATGCCATGTCTTGTCTTCTGTGCTGTACCATGAGTGGAGCACAATGGCTGAAAGTCCTTAGTTGGCTGTAGGGTGTAAGGAAATAACACATTCTGCAGAGGAGATTCTTTATTAATAGTTATCTGTGGAAATTTCTCTGGTGAGCTGATCAGTGAGCAGCTAATACTTCCTTTTCAGAGAGAGTTGATATTGGTCCTCCTGACCCTCTGCTGTGCTGTATTATTACATCTCTTTGAAACAGCATACACAGAGTGAGTTTAATAGAACTAAGATGTAACTCAAGCTTTAAAACACAAAGACCACTATCATTTCTGTGGTAACATAAATTCAGCAGAACTACACCAAGTTAAATTTCAAAAAGTGATAAATATAGAACTGTGATACTAAAAATGAAGGTAAATTACTTTCTATTTGCTGGATCTCCTAAGCATAAATATTTTCCCTTTTTCCCAAATCTTTATCATGTATTTAAATAATAATGTAACGAGCCAACAGTACAAAAACATAGGTTGTCTTGTTCCAGGCTCAGAAAGAAATGTGCCTTCAGCACAGCAAGTTTCTTAGCTGGCTTGTTTTAGAAGGCAGGAGCTAAACATCAAGTCATCTACTGATCCAAGAAAAGTGATATGACAGCAGAAGCTTGCCCGGAGAAGAAAAAATTCTGTGGTTTTGGATTGTCTTTTAGTCCCCTTTGATCCATGGGGACCAAACAGAGCCACGTGTTGGTTGTGGGATCTTCAGGATGGTCCATATTTGATCTTGAATTAGTTCAGACCTTTCCCAGAACACTTGTGAGTGTTCCTGATATCAATGGTATTAGAATGGCTTCTTTAAATCCCCACTCTGCTGGAAGCTGATGAGGTTCCTGTCACAAATGTTGATGTGGTTCTCAGTATTATTACTTTTTATTGTGCAGTGTAGTTATTTTCTTTTGGGTTTTGAGATGTGTATATGGAATAAATGTTTTCTTACTTTCAAACCAGTACTTATAACCTTTATACCACATTTAAGTGTGCAGTGTCTGTATCTCCAAACCACAAACAGCTATTAAGAATATTTCATTTTACAAGAATGATAAAGAATACTTATAAACAGCTCCTTCATTGGAAGTGAAAAATGAGTGGGATATTTCCATTTATTTTATTCAAAACATAGTATCTATGTAGTAGCCTGTTTCTAGTTAATTTTATTTGGGGTTTTTTGGGGGGTTGGTATTGGGTTTTCTTTTCTCTGTAAGTGCAAGGCAGTTCAGATTGGAAACAAGAACATACAGATATTATTTTAGTAGTTATATCTATTTTTCATCAGTTATTAAAATAGAACTGATTATGTGGGGCTACAAGAAAACAATATACAATGTAGAAATATTTCTTGAAAAGCCATTAAATTGTAAATGTCTGTGTCCTGCATCCTAAGACTGACTGACTTGGAGGCCCATGGCCTGTCTTTAGTAAAACTTTGTGCTGTATTTTGGCAATCTGACTCACCCTCCTCACTGATCACAAGTATTCTTATGCTCCCAGAAGTGCCTTTTTCATTTCAGCTTGGGTATTAATGAATTTGATATTGGTCAGGGTCACTAATATTGACCTTTATTAAAATTGTTGATATTGGTGATGATGTTTCTACCATTTGAAGGAACTTTACCTGTTCATTTTCAGTTTCTGCCACAGAGGCCACATTCTGCCAATCCTGACTGCATGACTCCACATGGAACTGTCCTGCACCAAACCTTGGATTTTGATGAGTTCATCCCACCAATCCCCCCCCCTCCCTACTACCCGCCGGAGTACACCTGCACGCCCCTGGGGGAGGCACAGAGGTGATTCTCCTTCCCTGTTGTTGCAGACAGCACTTGGGTCTGAGCTGGGGATGGGGAACTCTTTCAAGGAATACAAAGCCAAATCATGTCCTTCACTTACGTTAGGCTCTTCTTTTCCAGAGAGATTGCATACAGGTTTTTGCAAACTTTACCTGTTAGGCTGCATCTGGAAACATTTGTGTTAAAGCACTGCTGCAATAGAGAAATGATTGAACTTGGCTAATACAAGGATAACAATGTCTGAGCTTTGAGCAAAGATCCCTTTGGAAGTGATCCTTTCACAGTTATTAACATTATACATTTGAAGTTGAGTATGAGATTTAATTTTTTAAGGAAATCATTGCAATTAATGTGTATTATTTTGGAGTAGTGAAGGACGTTAATGATGGCAAAACAGGCTGGTAAAGATGGCTGACATCCTCAATAAAAAACAGTTGCTAAAGCTACCCTGTGAACCAGGGCTTCATTTTGGATGTCTAATTAATTTCTTGAATGTAATTATTTGTAGTGTATTGGCTTTGAATTCAGAGAAGTCTTTACATCACTGTGGTGTAGGTAATAAATCAATGCCATTTCTTAATTTTTTCCTTGTTTATGTTTTTATGTAGAAGTCTCCATTTGGACTTCCCTCATTCCCCGTTTGGTGCTTTATATGAAGTAACCATTAATAGCCCAGGAATGCTGTATCCAAGTGAGCTGCCCCCTCCTTATGAGGCAGTGATTGGAGAGATGCCTGCCAGTCAGGTGAGGAACACCAAAGGAAATTCTTTATGTGGTCTTCAAATTTTCATGGTGCAAAACAAAGCTAGATAAACTTTAAAGGACAACCATTAGAAATTACTTTTATTCTTTAAAAACATTTTCCAGACTGTTTTCTTTATAAGGGTTTATATAACAAATTTTACTTCAGCAGTGAGTAGTTCTCTATTGCTTAACCTTCTGATTGTTACAGTTTTCAGTCAACAGCTTCTGCTGTTATGTGGCAAGAAACTGCAACTCCTGAGTGCAGAACACCTTTACCCTGAACTTGCAGAAAGGATCCAGTGTACTTGAGACAAATATTTACGTTACGCTTTTTGCCTTATTCTCTACTGTACAGTATTGACTGAGCTGAAACTGGAATGATAATTATCTGCATGTACAGCCAGAGCTGATTCGAGCATTTGCTTGAAGGCATTTGTGGTAATTGAATCAGCTGTCACAAAGGGAAAAGACCTCCAATTGCTTTAGACGCTTTAATTTCTTTGAGGCTTCAGTAAAAACCTCCAGGAGTCAAACATTTTAGGTGTTCTTTATCAGTTATTAATAGCACACAGGAAATACCTGTGTTCAGGTTGCCAAATTGCACCCACAGTACAGAGGGGACTGCTTTGCCTTTCCCCAAAATACAACATTGAAATATTTCCTAGTATTTCTTTCCATGTTGGGGGAAACCAGAATTGAAACCACAAACCTAAAGAAATGACGCAAGTTTTCTCTATTATACACAAGCAGAATATTAAGATAATTAATAAGACAAGTGTCTGAGAAAAAAAGAATGTTGAAATGTAAAACCTCCAACAAAAATGCAATTAAATCTCTCCAAGATATGCCTAATTGTGTAGCTTCCATGACTGACAAAGCAGCTTCTGACACATCTTCTGATCCTTGCTTTGTACCATACCCTCCACCCAACACAACAAACTGGCCAAACATTGCATTACTTTTGATTTGTTTGGCTGTAATAAAATGAATCTGTATAAACTGCTTGTGAGTGAAGTTCCTTGCTGAACAGCAAATTTGGAGTTTTCAAGGCCATCTCCTTCTAGAATATTTTTTATCCAAGTTCCATCCTTTTTCCTTGGCAGTAACTCAGATGAACCTGCAAGCCTTGGAGAAGCCAATATTTTTCAGTGATTAAAAAAACCAAAAGTGATATGAATCATGCCTGGTTTGGAGGGAAAGAGGAGGCTCCTATCTGTGATAAGAATTTATATGTGGTACTAAGTAAGGATTAATTAAGTGTCTGTTTTTAGTAAAGCACAAAATCATTTTGAGCACTCTTGTAACTGGTACCACTCTTGGGGTGAGCATCAACATGCAGCAGCACAATAGCACCAGCATGTAACAAAAATATATTTTAACAAGATGTGACTTAAAGCTGCAAAGTCATGCTCTTGCAAGAGCTTGACTTTAATAAGTAGATGTATTCACTGTTAATTTTTGGCACCTGAGCTCCAGAGGTGTTTGTTCTAATCACCAGTGAAGATGAGTGGTGACTTCATTTCTAATAGTGATAATTATATAGTTTCTTACCAGGAGTGAGTTTATATGAACGTGGTCACTGCTGTTCAGAGAGCTTGTGACAGGCTCTGTCTCAGCACTGAAGCTCACTGGCAGCGACAACCAAAGCCTACAGTGACAGCCACAGGTTTTTTCTTGACAACAAAAGCCTTCATGTATTTTTTGCAATTAGTGTCCCAGCTGAGCTGTCCAAGACAGTTTGGGGTCTACAAGAAGAAGAAAATGGAGACCTGAGTCCTTACATGCTGCAAATGCTCCCATAGAGCACAATACAGTAGGAACTGAAATAATGAGATTTATAAATCACTCAAAGGCAGGCTTGGCAATGGAAATCATGTCAGGGATTTAGCTACAAAAGTGCTTCTGGGAACCATTATGTAATAATGTCATAATTGTAAAACCTTTTACTGTGCATCAAGCGATAGGTTTTATTTGTTTTTAAATGGATTGAGGTCCTTAGAATTTTATTAAATTGTTCCAAATTAGACTCGGTATTTCATGCATTTTATGGGCAACAAATGTCAGTGCTAATTTAAGTGGTTGCACCCATGTAAAAATTGCTGTTGTCATCTGTACTGATTAGGAATTCCCATTTCATGACTATAAAAAAGTGGTTTTTACAGTGTTTTCCATGCAAAGTATTAACTGACATACAGAAAAGAAAAGAACAAACAGATCAGGATTCTGGGTGAACTAAGTCAATGATGGTGTTTTATAAGGTTTTCTAACCTGTAGGCTGTGCAGACTTGTTAAAAGCACAGGTTTTCTTCCTTTTTTTCTATTGATGGGTTAGTGACTGTCTGAGGATGTGGAATTCAATAAGGTTTTGTTACCCTTGGCTGTGCAGGAGCCTTCATGAAACCATGTGCTGTCTCTGTGTGAACCAAAACACTGACCTAGCTTCAAAATTGTCAGTGTTACCTGCTACAATTAAACCCCTGGTTCTCTTTCCCCCAAGCAAGAAGGTTAATCAATTCCAAATATAAAATACATTCAGCAATTATTCAGAGACAATGTAGAGTATCAATAAATGTTTCAGCACAGATTTTCAGCAGATATTTTCCAGTCAGTGATTATGAAAGCCCCTAGAATGTCTAGATTTTTAAAAAGAAAAAAACACCCTTAAAACATTATAGTATTTCTTCCAAAAGGTAGTCAGTCTGAATTTTCTACAACAAAGAGCATTTGTGAACATTTCTTTCTTTTCTAGTTAGATCCCAGAAACAATCTCTGACTTCGAGTGACACCACACTTTTTACCACAGATGTCATACTCTGCTACAATCAAGAAAGATCCATTAAGAAATTTCCAAGGGAATTGTTTAAAAATATGAGTTATTTCACTTTTGCTTCCCACTTCTCTATCCATCTCTTGCTGAGTTGAAGTATTTCTGGTACTGTTCTTTCTTTGGAGTTGTATTTGCTAAACCTTAAAATATTTTTTAAAAACTAAGTTTGTATCAAAAGAAGTTTCCTGGTCACTGGATCATAGTGAGAGAGAGAGAGAGATAGATAGATAGAAAAAAATAAAACAGTGAGCACAGGAAGTTATGCACAAATATGTGTGCTTTAATCTACACTGGCTTGTGAAATGGAAGCTCTTTCCCTAATAGCTTCAGACTAATTGTGTCACATCCAATTTTTTAGGCCAGACACAGATTAAGCACTCAACAAAAAGGTTTGCACAGAGGTGACTGATGCTGATTTCTAGACTGTCACAAACCATAATAAGCTCTACTAGTTAATTGTGGCCCTACAGACAGAAGTAGATATGATGCTTTCTGCTCAAGATGGTATCAATTTCATTTCTTTCAACCTTTTTTTGCATTTTTTCTCATTTGTTGTTACCAGCTGTTTATTGGAATAATTTTTTTGATAATCACATTCCCGAAGAACTGTTTAAAATCTATCAATATTGGCAACAAGGTCCAATCCAAAGTCTAATCAAATCAGTAGAAAGAAAATATCCTAAATTTCAGGTATTTATGGATCCAGTCTTTCCAGCAGGAATGATACTATATTTTGTTCACTTGATTCTAAAAAGTAAAGGGAAGTTACCCCCTTAGATCCACCCCTTCAGAAAAAAGGTGAGTGGTAATACTATCTCCATTCAGTAATCTCCAACAGGCTGGAGAGCACCTGGGTGGCAATGATTGTTATAGGGCTTCAAAACACATTAAGAGTTAATATCCTCAAAAATAACTAAAGGAAAATACTGCTCTTGTGCTTGTTTTTGTGGTTTTTGTTTTCTCTCTCCTATTTTAGGGTGATATAATGTGGTGAACAAAAAAACAAGCACAATATGAGAAACACAGACTGTAGAAAGAGAGGTTGTTTATACTAAACCCATTGGTGTTAAGTATTGCAGACATTAAGTTTAGTAGTGTGAGCCTGCAGCCCCAAGTGCCTGTGAATTCAAGATGAATTTACCTTGTAGATTCTGGAAAAAAGAAGAATTGCATTAAGCATGTGCCTTTGCCCAGAGTTCGCTCCTGACCCAAAGATGTAAAATACTTTAAATAGCTTACAATCTGAATAGCAGCTCATATGAAAGTGACTCAGCATTGTCAGGTGTGTCCCTGAGATCCTGAGCACTACACTTTGTTTGGTAAGTTGCAGGTTAATGAGCTCTTTCATTCCAAATGTTCATTTAGGTCCCTGGTGCTGCTCAGCGAGTGTCTGAATCAAGCCTGGGGGAGAGGAACACGACCCCGGACTTCAGCACACAAGGTGATGGTGCCTTTGCATTTGTCTCCTTAGAGATGGAGTGGGAGTTTTGAGCAGACTTTCTCTTCTGTTCTGCCCTTCCTCATGGTGAAAGAATCATTTGCTTTCAGGCTATTCATGGCAAGAAGGACCTCTTCACAGTCAGAGGCTGGGGCTGGAAATGCAGAGGAGAGTTTTGTTAGACAAAGCAAGCCCTTTGAGGTGGATCTGGCAACTGTCATTTCTCTTCCAAGAGTCCTGCACATTCCTTGCAACTTGTGTCTCATTGTCAGCAGCCATGACTGGCTTCCTGATCCTCACACTCCTCCTCCAAAGAGTAGTTTCCTCCATGGCTTCCAGAAGCCTGAATAGGCAGCTTGCTGCCTGAAGCACAGATGTTGGGGATGCAAGTAGATGAGTAGCAGTACAGGGCCTGTTTATTTAAAGCTGAAAAGTCAGTATCAAGAACAGCACAAAAATGTCTTTGCTGAAGAACACTAGAAAGAAGTAAATTACTTAAGTGTTTTTTGCTTTGGCATTCTTCATCTGAGAGCTTTTGAGTTCTTATTGATAAAAGAACTTGCAGATTGCTAAATTTAAATCAGTCTACAGAACATGGGGAGGGAGAAGATTGGGAGGGCGGGCAAGAAGTTTTCATTTTTCTCTGAATCTCTTGTTTTGCAGTTTCCGTTGAGAACACCTCTTTGATGGTTTCTGAGGCTGTTGATGTCCCAGACCATAGCTACTCCTCTGAAGATCTTTGTTCGCTGGAAGTTCAAGGATCTCTCCAATCTGCTGATCTTTCTCCCTACTGCATAACCCCCAAGGGGGCTGCAGACCAGAGCTGCAGTGCCCTGGATTGCCACACTCACTGCAGGTGTCACAGAACTCGCTCAGAGGGCTTCCCTGATGAGGGTGACAGTTCCCAGAGCCGAGCCTCCACAGACAGGTCTCAAGGCCTGGAAAAGAACTGTGCCCACAGCAGGTCCTTGGACTGTTCCTCAGGGAATTACAGCCCCTCAGAAAGAGAACTGCAGAGTTCTGCTCAAGAGAGCAGTGCCACGCCACCTTTGAAGCAAAAGAAAACCTGCTGCGTGGACTTTAGCCAGCCTCCTGCCACTTTCCAGACCTCTCCCTGTTTTGGGCCTGCAAATACTTCACCATGTGCAAGTGGCCACGAGGCTGCTGTCCAGCAGCAGCACCTTACAAAACACCCAGCCTCGAACATCGTCCGATCCAGCAGTGCCCCCGTGTCCTCTTCGTCTGCCACTGAAGGTACGTGTGGGACCACAGGGCAGCAAATGTGGAGCAAGTTACTAATATTGATTTGTGCAGCAATTGCTGCTGCTGGAAATTACATGCAGCATTCCCAAGAGGGTTGTCTTAGGTGTGAAGGCTTTAGCTCCATGCATATTTTCTAAATCTGAAAATTTTTAAGCATGGAAATGGAAAAATTGAGAGTGAAATTAATGTTGGCTTTTCTAAATTTCACCATTATTTCTGCACTGCTCAGAAAACCATGTGTTGAGTAGCTTTTTTCCACCTCTGTATCACTGTTCTACTGAGAGGCTAAACTAAGAAGTGGAATGGCAGCTGGGGTTTATTTAGGAAACTATTACTGGAGCTGTCACGCTTGTTGTACAGCAGGATGTGTTTCCTCAAGGTGACACTGGCATTGGCAGTATTGGGGCATGTCAGAGGCAGTCTGTGACTGTGACTAGTGGCAACTTGGGGTGTATGGTGAAAAGTTTTGAAGGACAAAGAAATGGACATGAGGCACATGACAAGATGATAAAGGAAAAGGAAAGCTTTAGGCTGTCATGGATAGGTGCCTTCTGCTATGAATCTCCTTTTAGAAAAGTAGGGAAGTTGTTAGCTGAACAGTGAATCTTCATAAAAATCTGCTAGTTAGTGAAAAAGAAAGGGTTGATTTAGTAGAGAATAATAGCAGGAATGCAGAACTGTCTAAACCATCTGAAAGGGTTATAAGCTGTTTAGAGAGATTCAGAAGGGTAACCCAGAGAAGAGGTTTGACAGTAAAGATTAAAAGCTTTTTAAGATGTCATGGGTTGTGCTGCTACAAGATCTGTTCACTAGGCTTTCTAAGGGATCTAGAGGAAGAATCATGTGACTAACTCAGAGCAAAAGTAGGCAAAATATTGAAATAACTGGTTTCATTTAGGATGATGTTTTGGTTCTATTACACTTCTTGCATCTTTATAAATTTCAGGGACTTCATACTTAGCTCAATAATTGAATGTCTTTACCTTTAGAAATGTAGCCTCTGCATCTGGGCCAGGAAAAGTGAATCTTTAATCTAGGAGTCTGCATTTATTTTATGACATTTACTCTGCTAGGACATACGTGCTATGAAGCTGCCGTGCAGACAGTAAGTAGGAATTTCTGAATCCTTTCTGCTGTGTGAAAGCCAAGAAGAACAACCCTTCCTCTTCTGGATCAGGCTCTGCAACTTTGCAGAGCTGAGCTCCATGCGCTCGTTGAGCAGCGTTTGCCATGGCAGCCATAGCCACGCGTTCCAGCTGGCTCTGGACACCTGGTGGAACAGATGCTCTGCCTTCTCTTTTAACGTGTCCTAAATACATTCATCATCTCTTCTGGAAAAGGGGCGTGGAGGGACACGAGTTGGGCATTACTGAGATGTAACTGGGCTTAGCAAAGACTGGAGTAAAGAGGCAGGGCAAGTTCTAGAGATACTGACACACAGGGGAGGGGGAGCAAGAGCAGTGACTTGGAGGGGCTGGGTGCTGACCTACTTTGCCATTTCTTGCTGCCTACAAGAGACACTTCCTAAT
This sequence comes from Promerops cafer, assembly GCA_013398275.1. Classification (NCBI taxonomy): domain Eukaryota; kingdom Metazoa; phylum Chordata; class Aves; order Passeriformes; family Nectariniidae; genus Promerops; species Promerops cafer. Next base: position 1,776,058 of record VZSE01012296.1, on the reverse strand, counting down.
GAAATCTTTAAGGGAAGGATTGAGTTGAGTCTCTAGTTAAGCCTTCATGCATATATTTGGCAAACTAGTTTGCAATATTTTACTCTGTGAAGGTTTACATTGCATCCCCTTCCTCTACTTTTTATTGAACTTGATTTGGAAATCATATGTAGGTTAGAAGGAGCCCAATTCTAGTAGCGCATTCTGGCTGTTTGTAGCAGCCCTGAAGCGTATTTTTTCTAAGCTGTGACAAACAGCTGAAGCTCTTCACAGTGTTTGTAAGTTTAAAAAGGCATTTGATCGGGATTTTTCATGACTGACTGTTGATATTCACTGCAGAATTTTCAAATATACCTACGGAATTGAATAGTAGGCAAAGATAAAGGGAACCAACTGAGCTCCCTCAACCAACACACAAGAAAAAGTGCTTTGGGTTCTTTTCAGTAACATACACCTACTTTTAAAAATTGTCCTGGAGTAAAGGAACTGGTTCAAGTGGACTTGACTTTATGAAAGACAGAGCTGTAACTACACACTGTTAATACTAATAACTGTGGATTTTGGAGAACTGAGGCTGGAGGAGTTCAGCCATGTTCACAAAAAGGAAAATACAGTGGTCAGATTGTAGCTGGGACTTGGGTTTTTCTTGAGACACTGCCTTTCTACTATAAGAAAAAATTACTAATTTATCTTCTGCCTCACCTCCAAGGCAATGTGAAGAGGTTTAGAAGCACAACCTTGACATTTACTGTATGGATTTTTGTGAAATGGGTTTTCAATGCTACTGTGATTGCACTGCCCATAGTTTGGAACATAAATTATTTGACATGGGGATGGTGCATGTGTGCAACAGGACAGTGACACAACAGCAATGGGATCTAATGAATTACCAGTCTTTTAGGCCAATAAAATACAATCCATTTGCTTCAACCACATCTTGACCTGATGGGGTCTACATAGTATAGTCAAATAATTCTCCCATTAAACCTTTAACGTGAACTTGTTTGTTTTGAAATATCTGTCATTCCTAGTGCAGAAATTATAAATGAAGGTTTAGTTTAATAGGTGCTTTTATACCCACTGTGTACTCCCTGAACAACATAAAAATGGTGGGTTCACACACTGCTGTCAGACATAGTTCCCTCCTAAAAAAAATTACTTAAATGTTAATAGTTTGCATGTTTTTTCTGCCTTTTCCCTGTAAAGTTTATCATGGCAAAGGTGGACAAAATCAACTCCTAGCACAGATGTTTTTAACAATAAACTTCATTTATAATCAGTTATGATAGACTATGTGGCTGTATCAGTTAAGTGCCTGAGTGATTATTGTAGTGTTTGTGTTCAGATAATTCAGGGTCATGTCCAGTGGTGTAGTATTGACTTGCTGCAAGTACATTAAACAGTTTAGTAATGGATGGGAAGACAGAACCTCTGAAGTGTCTCCTCTTAATAACCGTGCCATGATTCATGTGCTGCAGTACTTAAGCATAATAGAACAAATTAAAGACAGAATAGAAGCTGTCTCTCTTAATTTCTTACAGATTTTCTATGTTTTTAGCATCTTACATTTGTTTCCTTCATTTAATTATTCACTCTACCAGAGGGGATTATGCCAGCTTTTCATTATAAACTGTTCCTGGAGATACGGAAGAAAACCTCTCCTAAGCTACGTAGAAGTTCAAAACCATTTTCAATCTTGGAGATAGATAAACAACAAACTGTGATGGTTTATTCCATCTTGTTACAAATGAAAAAGACTGCAGTGGTAGTTACTGTACAGTGTGATCTCATCATCATTGATCCTCGTGCTGGAATCCCAGAAACTGTCATTAGATGGCATCCAAAGCTGTTTGTAGATGCTTCATAACCACTTGTTATTGATTGGCCCATCAGGTACCACCCTGCTCACCTACCCATTAATTTAAACAGCGGTGTATTACCTTTGTACGGAAAATAATGAGAATATATTAAAAAAAGGAGGAGAAATATTGAATAAAATGCTGGTTTTGTAGAAATGAGAAGGATTAATCTTTCTTGTTTTTCCCATTTTCCAATATAAACTCTGTCCACCCATAAAATACAGGAAAGGTCTGAGGTCTGCCTCTATAGGGAGCTTTCCATAGTTTCAGCACTTAGGCCTGAAAGATTTTGGATTACAGAGGAAACCATAAAACATGAGCTCTGTCTTCCTGTTTGTTTCTGTGTAACAGCTCATAGGGCATTTCTGGGTGTAGTAGCTTCTCTTTATGAATGGACATCTTGAAAGCAGTATTTCTTCTGAGTAGTTTCATTCTGTAAAGAAGATAATAAAAGGTTCCAGTGTATTTTTCCTTGCTTTTGGCAGAGGACAGCAGGGGTTGACTTTGCTCTTTCTGTCTGCCTTTGGTTAAAGGTGATAATTGTGCCTGGACTTCTGTGTGCAGGCAGTGCCAAGATGCAGGATTATCTCCAGCTACAGGAGAAACAGGTGAGAATTGGTTTTCTAAAGCAGAAGATGGGGTTCCTTATTTTCTTTTAAAAATAATGAAAAGCTTCTGAGAGAGAAATGAGCTTTAAAAAATCTGGGGCAGAAAAGTCAGTTAACAGCATACACGTATGGTGAGCAATGCTGATGGAACCTGCCTTGAATGAAAAGAAATGCTGTGAATTAGATCCTCTGGTTTAGAGCAGCATTTTTGCTTTCTCTGTGTTTCTCACTAATCTTTCTTGCATATAATTTCCAAGGCCTAGAAATAGGCAGAACTTTAGTCTTAATGCTGGGGCGAGAGGCTGGGCCTAAAACTTTGAGTTACACGTAACAGAGTAGCTGGTGGGTTTCCTTATCATTAATGTCAACTGAAGTCCTTGAAGGTGGAGGTAACAAAAATGTCTGGTTTGTGAAGTACTTTACCCACCCACTCATTCTCAAGGCAGTCTTCCTTGGCTATGGGAAGGTCTTACTCCTGACCCTGGTTAAAATTATTCATTTTGTAGTGTTTCCTTGACTCCATGGTTTTGCTACTCTTCAAACAAAACAGACATTTTATGACAAAGTAAAAACTTTGTGACAATATTTGTTTTGCCTTTTTTTTTTCTTTTCTCTTTTTCTTTTTTTAAACTATTACTTTAAAGATATTCTTCCCCCCCTTTTTTAGTTCCTGTCTCTGGTTCTCATATGGCTGCCTCTGCTTGCCAGCATTCTTTGAGCAGTTTTCTACCAACTGGAAAACAGAGGGATACAAGGAAAATTGACCTGCACCTAAAGCCAAAGGCTTTTCACACAGTCTCAAAAGAGCGGCCACACTCCTTAGTGGACCTTAAGGCCTATAAAGACACAAAAATTTTAGTGGCAAAATTTTTGGAACATTCAAACTGTAATCTCCCTCCAGAAGTGCGTCACGTAGTGAACAGCATACGGTCAGTCATTAAATCTGATGAGAGACACATGGAAGAAGCCATCTTCAGTGCCAATATCATAGACCAGGTAGGCCACTGATGTTCTTAAGATGTGTCCAGTTTCCATAGAAAAATACCTTATTTAAATGTTTTTACAGTTTAAGTTCTTCAGACCATTGCTACAGAAGCTATTTTATAGTAACATGGCATTAGTAAGAAGTTATTTGTATTTATTGGGCAGCAATATATTTTACACTGCAGTTCAGACAGAAAGCCTGGCTGTGCTTTCCAGGTGCCCAGTCCTGATCCCTGACCAGCTGCAAGGACAGAAGCAGGAGGGGTTCTGGAGGGGCGCACCTCCTTTCGAAGAGTTTCAGTGTTAAACAGCTTAAATGAAATATTATTCAGAGACTGAACCTTTTAACAGAGAACTTTCTTACCCTGTTTTCCCCATCTTTTCTTCTCCCCTCCTGCCTTTTCTCGCAGGTAATGATGAGTTCCCAGCAGAACGTGAGCAGCTGCAGGAAGCGGCTGCAGGGAGACCTGCACCTGCGGAGCTGCGGCGCTCTGAGCTCCCCCGCTGCCCCGGCGCGCCGGCCCCGGCTCAGCCGCGGCGCGGAGCGGGACAGGCCGCACAGTTTAATCGGAGTCTGCCGCGAGACCATCCTTTGAGAGTATCCGCAGGTATGTCATTCCAGCAGACACAGTTATGGAAGAAACCAGGACTGGGAAAAACACGAGTAGTGGATGACTTTAAAAGGAAAAAGTGTCTTCCTTTGGAATTCCACTTTTTTCCCCACAGCAGGATGAGAACAGCTGTTTTTCTGAATGTAAATTTCAGCCTTGATTTTCGCAAACTTTTAATTGATTTATTAGTGAAGTCATAACAATTGTTTTCCCAACCAGAAATGCATTTATTTCACTGTACTTACAGAAATGCTACTGATGCTGCCCAGCATTTCTTGAAAACCATTGCAAAACCCACCAGAGACTGGCTGTACAACTTAAAAGTTGTATTTATTTAATGTACCTCAAAGTGTTTTAACTATCGTCAGTGTTTTAATAAAAAAGTATTTCTGGACTTTGCCTTTTCAACAACTGATTTGGATACAAACATAAAGGTCATTTATACATACATACAGTGCTGCTTCTAATCCATTCTTCCAGTGTCTTTCATTCCAGACTAACTAATCTGTCCAATTAAAACCTCTTCCCCCTCCCAGGGCTGCCCTTTTAAACTCCAGTACTTGCTGCAGTGTGGTTTATTCCTGTTTTGTTCTGAATGTTCATGAGCTCAGTCCTGCAGCAGTGCAAGCAACCAAGAACTAATGTTTAATCCTCTGCAGTGTGACCAAAAGATGCATTAGGGAAGAAAACTGAAATTCTGCATTTCCAAAAAGCATCTTTCACAAACTTTTTACCAACACCAACTGATAGGAAGTTAGAGGAATTTTTATCTAGCAGAGCCTTGAATATTATCAAAAAGAATTGTTACTCCAATTCATAGTTTTGACAATTTTATTACTAAAACATGTTATTGTGGTTCTGCTGTGTTTATGATTTATTTAACATTGATCTTTAAAAAAATATCAAAAAGTAAATATTGACACTGATTTCATTACCAGCATAAACACAGGTCTGCCAGCAACATCTTCCAGTGCAAGCTTCATCCTGGCTCTTTCAGAGGAAATTGGAAAGGCCTTAAACAGAAGGTTCTCATAAAGAACCTACCACAGGTTGATGTTTCGGGGTTTTAATTTTTTTGCAGCAGTGCTTGTCAGTAGCCTTAGTTTCCATTTGAGGTTTAATCATATACTGGTTTCATTTGTGTCACTCTGAGCTGGGCAGACATCCTGTGAAAAGGTCACAAAGGAACGTAGCTGAAGATGGGTAGTTTAAGTTTTACAGATTCATCCATTTTAATGTATTTTAATTATAGCATGCTTCTGTATTGATGTGAAGTTACAGTGACATCCAGTGGCAACAAGGTATGCTAATTGAAAGCTTCTACTCTCAAGATCATAATGATACACAAATTTCTAATTCAAGAGAATATTTCCTTTTTTAAAAAAATCTGTGACCTTTGCAACTGCACTTAGATGAAGAATTAAATGATCTTCTACTTGGAATTTTTTACTATGTAAAATTACACAACAAACAAAATAAGCAAGCTTCCTTTCTTATTTCAGATTTATTAGTGATAGGTTAATTCTTTCCTAAGGTCAGTTGCATGCAACACACTACTCCTTGAAGTACAGTCATCTAAAGCTCTTTAGTTACTGCATGGTAAGGCTTCTTAAGTCACAGTGTATTTTCTTCAAGGCCTTGGCCAAAAGAAAAAAATTAGACAAAGTTACACCAATTAACATTTATCTCATAAGGAATACAACTTTACTACTAGTTTTTTTATCTACACACATTCTAATACTGCTGATGGTGCTAGGTTATTTGTCAAAACAATTTACATTCAGAACACATTGCCTTAGGCATAAGAATGCTTTATAAAAGACAGAAACAGGTAAGCATGGCTTTCCCATTTTGAGCTTATATGAACAAAAAGGTAATATGCAAAAATTAAAGAAAAAAAAAAACCCAGCCCAACACATACATTACACAACCTGTGCAATAAGTTATCCATGAAATAACTCTGTTAAATCATAAAAATCACAAGCATTAAAAATAAATATGTATCTAAATAAATATTTTGATTTTAATCTTGTGGCAATTATTCTTTATTTAGCATATGAAACACTTGTTACATGTTTATGTTCACACCTTGCCAAACAGGTTACACTTGTCATAACAATACCAAGTACTACAGTGGTTTTCTTTACAGTAGAATCTAAAAGTTTGAACTGCACACATTCCTTTCCACTGAAATACCATCGATTCAGCACCAGTTTTAAAATTATGCAAAGTCATCAGTATTGGACCACTTTATGGGACTGGGATTTTTTTTTAACTTGAGGCAGCCAGAACTTTCTCTAATAGCTTCTCTTTGCCATTTCCTGCAGTCTCATTCATCAAATATTCACATTCACTGTGTTATCAAACAAGACAGACATACATCACTCCACATAAAGGTTACAAATAAATATGTTTTAAGTTCTATGAGAAAAGAGTTTAGAAGATGTTCAAAATACTTCAATGTTTACAAAGATTTTTGTCAGTGATTATTGTCTTTGACCATCCTTCTCAACACTTTTTGTCAAAGAAATAGAAAGGAAGGAGAGAAAAGGCAGAGACACCTGTCTGTTCCTTGTTCTGGAGTCCTCAGGTCAGCTTCCAAGCCTTTCATTCATACAAAATACAAAATTCTCTTCAGCTATGACAGCTTCAGCTTGGATGGAAGATGTTAGATGTACAGGGGGGTCTCTTGACCTGTTAGAAGCCTGAACATGGCAGCTGGCATAGTCTTCATGTGAATCTGTCAATTGATTACACAGACATTAATAGAGCTGTACTAGTTTAAAACAATCCAGAAGGCCCCTGTCTCTCCCTGTGGTCGAAGTGCATTTTTTGTCCTGGCTTCTATAATTTGTTACTAGAGATTCTCGTTCAAAGTTCTCTGGTTTTAAGATGCTGGTTTACTGTCTTTGCTTTTTTGTGTGTGGTTTGGCGTTTTTCCTTTGGTTTTGTTTTGTTTTTTAATTATTTATTAATGACAATTACATGATGTGACTACATCATATAATTTTAAAAGCCACCTAAACATTTTCTGTTGATACACCCTACTCCATTTACAGTAAAATTTACAGACGTTAAATAAGAAGTAACACAAACCTCTTTGAAAATTCATTCTGCTGTTCTGGTATTAACAGAACTTACATTTGTATTCTGTCTTCCTTCTGTGTGGGGATGTCATTTCATATTTTCACCCAATTACAGTATGATCCTCTGAACACAAAACTTGGACTTTGCCACCTGATGTTTAAATGCCAATCAAGAGTTTGGTGGAACAGTTTCTCTCATGGCTAATGTATTTAAATTCCTTCCTCAAGGAGTACTGGGACTCCAGTCCCCAGTGCCGAGGGATTTCACAGACTACCAGAGTCCAAGGCTCAGGTAATCAGGTCTCCACCAGAACTGTACTTACAGCTCTAAGTACCTATTGGACAACACAAGAGGAAGGAAAGAAAACGTTACTAACTGATAATACAGTCCCTCACCAGCTGCCTTGGTATGTTCATGCTGTAAAGAAGAAAAGTTTCATGCTGTACTCCTGTGTTAGGTGAGAAGTTAGACAGCAAAGAGGGACCATAAAGGCATGGAGGGGCTGTTGAATCTACAACTTTGCTCCTGACAAAGTGCACGTTCTCTATCATGATTTGTCAAGTATCATTTTCCAGAAGGAAACCAGCTGTCTTTGATTTTTGTCAGAGGAACTAGTGGGAGATCTGGCCAGGATTCTGTATTAGACTACCATTAAATTCAGGAGGGATTTTGGAAAACTGGACAATCTTGCTTATTCATTGCTGATCTCTCTAGAAGTACTGGAGAGAGGTGTCTTAACTTATTCCCAAGGTAAGTTGGAAATTAAATTATTAAAATGTATATCAATTTGCATCTCTCAGACATACTAATTCATTTCTATGGCAGATGCTTTGATGATAAGCCAAGAGACATTTTCACAACCAGCACACCTGTGTGATTTCTTCCTTTAATCACTTGATTTAATTCAGACAGTAGGTTGAAGGCCCAGAATTATGCCAGGAACTCTTAAAAATTAATGGAAAAATGCAGTGAATGTGCATCATTGGTTGTTAAAAAAAAAATGCTGTTAATTATTTCTTATTAGTGCCAAACTCAATTTACTGGTGATTTTAATGTTGTGTTGACACTCTTTTCAACTGAAACATACATTTTTTCAACTATTTTCCTTCCTTGATAAAGACTTTGTTCCCTTACCTCTCCCACTGAATTAGACAATGCTTGTACTATCTTCTCATGAGCAGTAGCCACGACGCTCTGCCCGTTGATCTCAATAATCCGATGTCCCACTCTTACCCCTCCCCTCTCTGCTATTCCACCTCGCATCAAGCTGCAAATCTGCCAAGAGAAAGCAAAGTTTAGTGAAGTTTAGAAATATCATAATGCAGCACTTACTGGGATTTACTGTGTAATAACAAGTGGTGACACTGTAAGGATTCCAGAAGATGCTTGTCAAAACTATTATTCAATGAAATTTGAAATGTTACTTCAGTGGTTTGTTAGAGGGAGTTTTTTTCTGAGATTTCTGCCTATTATAATTTTCATTTTCAGTCTCCGACTGGGAACATAAAAATACCTTTCACAGTGATACAGGTTGTAGCCACGCAGAAGTGGAGACAGGGGAAGAGAGATTTGCCCACTGTTGGGACACAACTCCCTGTGCCCTGCAGGAGAGGAGAGGGCTCTGCTCTCCAGGGTCACAGCTTCCCTCCATGTCGTTCAGTGCTGCTGGCCACAGGGAGCTCAGGATGAAGAAGGCAAGTTAGGCCATTCTTCTTTAACTGGCAGCTGAGGTTCCAGTAAAGAACTAGGCACAAGTTTTGAATGTTATGACCCCTACAATAGGGTAGTAATTCTATGAGAAAAACTACATTCAGCAGAGACAGTCCCAGCAGACATTGCTACCTGAGATATTCTAGATTGCAAAATGCCTAGAGTCCAGGCAGAAAGAGAAATCTCAATCCAGTGTGGGATTGAGAATGTTTCCTCCTTAGCAACAGTATCTGTGCTGCAAGGGGATCCTCCCTGGCAGACTAGACTACTGTGCATTAGATAGAGATTGCTGCTAAATTATTTCAAAAGACTAAACCCATGAATCACACAAGGCAGACAATGTACAGCTCAACTCTCTGGAGCTAAGCAGACTTTAGGAGCACTGGGATTTACCTTTTGTTTACTGACAAAAACCCATTCTTGGAGGAAAAGAAATGAGTGCTGGAGCTAATGCCTGTTTCTGCAGTTATTGTCAATGGTTAGAATGATAAGCCAAGAATCATTATTTGCTGTGATCTGGTCATTTGTTCAGAGCTAAATACAAGTATGGTAAGATGTAGCTTGTGCCCCAGTGAGTTTGTTATCTAATTCAGAAGCACAGTATGTGGGGAGATGGCCAGTCTGGAATGTGTTGAAGGTAAAACATTGTCTGTGGTAGACTGGAGTCTTTTCCTGTATAGCACTAGCAGCTTCCTTTAAACTCCTCTCTGCAAATAACAATGCTATAAAAAAAGAAATCCCTTCTCACTTGAAGTTCAGACTGTTTGATATGAGGAGTGAGAATATATTGTTATTCTTTGTTTATAAAAGGCCTTTCTCAGCCTTCAGGAAAAAAACAAAAAAAACCCCAAAAAAAAAACCAAACCCCCCCCCCCCCCCCCAACCACAACACATTCTTCCTGCAGTGAGATTTACCTTCCACCATGCTCTCTCCAGTGGCTGAGTGTTACCTCCTGTAGTCCTTAAAGTATTTCTGATGGGCTTCAATGGAAAGAAGCACTATCACTTCACAGAATTGTGTCTTGAATTTGTCACGTATCTTTTTTTGCAGTTAGTCTACCTTCTAATCACATGGCCCACAGGATAAGCTGTACTATGCAAATCTCTTTTACAGAAAGCTGCTCAATTCAACTCACTGTTAGAGTAAGTTTGTTCCTTGCTGTTGGGGAGCAGTAATCAGAAAGGACAAAAAGCAGCATGTACCAAAAGAAACCCTGGAAATACGTTTTTTGTGGTGTAAAGGAAAATAGAGAGACAGTACAGCTGAAATAAAAGCTTTTGGAGCAAAAGGAAATGTGATCCCTCACCCCACCGGCATAAAGGAAAAGATGATGGCTTGTGTATCTGTCCAGAGCCCTTTTCACTGGGTGGCTCTCAAAGCACTTTTAATACTGTCAATGAGTTTCTTCTTTCTAACAGCCCCAGATATAGAAAGTGGTCTCTTCATTCAGGAATCCCTCTCCAGGGAAGGCAGGCAGCTTCCTTTTGTGAGCGTTAAGTGTTTTAATGAGGTAGAAAAAGAAGCAGACACAGAGGCTGAGTGGCTCTGCCCAGGCTCACAGACCCTGCTAAGCCAGAGACAGAACATAGAGAAAAAAATTTCTGCATTTACAGCACACATTTAGTGACTCCTGTATTTGCAAGGGCTGACTCAAAGCAGCCTTAAGAGTTTTGTCTCCAGCCAGTGGAGCTATGACAGCTGAAGCTGGTGAGTTTAAACTGAGCAGTATCCCCAAGTAAATATGATTTTATTCAGCCAGGACTCTTTAACCTGTTGTATTTGTTGAACATGGCAATAGCTATAATATTATTAGATAAAGCAAGACAGATCTGCTTTTCGTAAGCAAGAGTCTATATTCTATTGACTTTGTAAACTAAAGGGAAAAAGAAAAAAAAAAGGTGTAAAGCACACTGGTTCAATCCACTCAGCTGTGACAGGTTTGCAATGCCTTAGACAAGCTGCAGCACATCAGATGTGAAACTTCAGTGGCTTCACAATATTTTATTGCAACTGTCCACAGAGCAAAAAACATTAAGGATAGAATAGTGCCAGACAAACTTTTTTCTGTGTAAATGCCTTAATCATTACCTATTAAAACCATATTTCTCCTCATCTCACTTTTATATTACACTGTTGAAACCCTGTAAATTTTTTGCCAGTTGAAATGACAGTAAACAAGGGCAGGGAAGAAAGAATAAAATGTTCTGTAAATTTTTACTGTATTTTTAGATAGCTTGTGTTAGGCTAGGGACAGAGTAGATAGAGTTCTCAGAGAAGGTGAGATCTAGACTGAGAAGTGGTGTTTTATCAGCAGTAAAAATATAACTGGTACTACACAGATCTTTTTCACAATCTAGAAAAAAAAACGTCATACACAAGGACCAAATCTAGAAAACAATAATGTGATACATAAGGACCACTTCTATTTAAATAACATCATTTTAAAAGAGCTGTAGCATAATGACTTTCAGAAGGTGGCTGATGGGTCATCCAATGCTCACCTCCCCATCACACAACATTCACACTTGTTATATATGTATGCACAACATCCTTTTTTCAGCTGCAGCAGTGCAGTGTCTGCATCTGCCCCACACCCTGTGCAGGCAAACCCAGCTTAGATGGTGCTTCTGTGTGGCCAGAAGCTATTCTGTGTGTTTATGGGCCGTTCCCACTGTAATGGCTGTGCATCCTGCACAGATGAGATAGGGTGAAAAGGAACCAATGCAGAGCTGCTATCAGAGGATGCACACAAATAAGTCCCAGAAGCATGGATAATGAGGTAATGCTCTACCAGAACGAGACATTTAATTATATCTGTTCTGACAAGCCATTTATTTCTTTGCTGTGCTAATGCTGAGCCAACAAAGAATAACAATATTACTTCTGGATCCTATCATAATTTGTAACAATTGCTGGCAATTACAAAACTACTTTTAAAGAGTACAGTGTCAAACTACCAGAGAGATATATTTTGCAGTTATATTTTCAAATGTTGAGAGAGTGTTTCAGAGGAGAGGATTTTACAGGCCCAGAGGTTTGTCTCCATAGCAGCCTAACAAAAGATGTTACTCTCATCATTTTGTTTGCTGGCTTTCATATTCAAACAGACTTTTCATAAATGAAATGCACTGCAAGGCTTTTTTTTTTTTTTTTCTTATATGAAAAGGATTTTTTTGCTGAATTTGGTGAACTTTTTATTTGATGTCGTCTGAATGTTGTTCATTTAACTGGAAGGAATGATGATCCGCCAGTGTGGTGACAAATGGCCAGTAGATGGAGGGAGCACACTGTGACAGAAAACAAGCAGAGCCTGCAGAATTTACTAAACTGAGGCTCCAGTCGGGTAGGAGATGATTAGCAGGTACAAGATGAATAGATTGTCACACAGACTCCCTGTCCATGTGATTGGGATGCTCCTAATCTGCCTAGGCCTGATTCTTTTCCCCAGCCCTGATCCCACCCCCACCAAAGCTGTGAATGGGCTCCTGAAAGCTGGATAATCACACTACAGTGATGCTTACAGGTCCTTAAATGTATTCCCTTCTTTTGATCATAGCACCAGGGGAACATACAAGATTTACAAAGGCAAGCAATTAGGAAAGAGATCAGTGCCTCAAACAGGGCACCCTCTGTGAGAATAGGTGAAACCAGATCCTGGGGTAGGAATCACTTTGGAGCGCACCCAGCTGGACCAGGGCGTGCAGCAGTGTCCTTTATATGTGATCTGAGGTAAGAACATTTTAAACTTGGGTGGAGTAGTAACTGAGAGATGGCCAGGAGAGCTGCCAACCCACTCCTGAGCCATCTGTTTGCTGAAGTGCAGGAAGGCCCACGAACCACATCCTACAGTTACCTGCTACTCTTCCAACTCTTCAAAGGGTGGCAAACAGAGATCTGGAAACTTCAGTTGATGTATTTCACAGAACAGGGGACAGAGCCCACAGCCTTTGTGATGTGGTTTTCTGTGTGAGCAGCCTGATTATTTTTTTTCCTAGACTGGAGGAAGAGGAAATGGTGATGGTCCTGCACTACAGCCAGTCTCTAATGCTAGTGTCAGCCCCCAGAAAGGCCAGTGACTACCTGAGCTAATTGTGTGGGGAGTTTGCTTTGGCAAGGTGTCAGAGAACTGCTTGGGAAGGAAGAACTGCAAGAGGAGGACTCTGAGCTGCCTGGGTAAGTGTTCCCTGCCACATTTGTTCTCCTCTTTGCTGCTGTTATTACAGGGAAGCTGCAGCACACAGAGAAGGGGTACCTGGGCCACAACCTATACAATTACTTTGTAATGAGAGGTTAATTTTTATAAGAGTTTAGTTTTAATAATAGGAGGTCACAATCATATTCCCTTGCCTGCTACCATGTGATACACATAAATTATGCACAGCAGAAGAAAAATTAAAAGTCTTATTGAGTGTGTAATGAAATTTTAAAAAGAGAAACAGAATCAGATCTAAGATTAAAGTGCTATAATTGTAAAAACCTTTTTCAGCATAACTTTGCCTTGCAACTCTGGCACTACTGACAGTTTTACATGATCGGGCTATTGCACCAAATAATCTGGGCTATAAATCTTGTTGCTGCATTATGTAGGAAAATCCCTCAAGAATTTCTCCCAGTGTCATCCATTTGCATTATATTACTCAGAGACTATAAGGTTTTACTAAACAGTAGAAAAAGTGAGGTTATGCAAGATTCTTTCTGTAGTTCCATATGTTTTTTGAAAAAGAAAAAAACAAAAAGTAAAGGGAAAAACCCCAAAACAATCAATGAACACAGAAACTTACAATTCCATTCTGTACACTGAAGCCCAGCTGGTATTTTAAGTCAGGCCGTTTTATGAGGACAGTAGTAACAGGAGGACAGCTGACAATGTTCAGTTTGACTTGTGTCTGATTCTTGAGTCCCTGTAAGGTATTCCAAAAGTCAGTATTTCTGAAATGAATCTTACTGTGCCCTCATCTGTGATTTCCTAATTGCAAGAGCGTTAAGCAGCTGATCTGGGAAAGAACAGTGAGAGTTAATAGAAATTGGTTGTTAACGTAAGAGATGCATTTCTCTTATTTATTTCCCAAGATATTTGGCTCAACAAAGCATTCAAATTTTGCCTTTAATTACTACAGAAATTTAAACAAATCTTTCCATAAAAAACAAAACTGACTACTGCTTGTCCTTTTCCAGCATCTGGCTAATTAATCTCCTACTTCTGCTGCTCCTGGTAAATCTGCACAAATATCGGATTTAGTCTCCATGACTAAAGATAATGCACTCTGAGAATCCATCATGTCTGCAGATTCTTCATCTGCTCACTTGATCTGTCCTGCAGCCTACCAGCCTCCATCCATTTTATCTGCATGGAGCCCAAAAATGCATAGGAGATTTTGATCCTTATATTTTATTCTGGAGGCTGTGAGGAAGCTTGAAACTTTGAAGACAGCTGAGTAACTTAATTTAGGCAAATTTTACAGACCTGGCCTTATTTATTATAGCCCAGTAGCAAAACTGCAATCATGTTCTCCAGCCCTAAATTTCTGTGCATTATCACTCCTGAATTTCTAATTCTGATTTTTGTTACTGACAGATTATTGGGTTTTTTTGCAGTGATATGAAAAATTCTATCTGCTGGAAATCTACAGGATCACTTGTCAGAAGATAACACCTCTGTTGGTTTACAATCTACAGCATAGAGTTGTAAGTTTGGGGTACCTTTATGATCCCTTGGCATGTTGCAAGAGGTAGACCTACTAAACTGGTACCATTAATGGACATAATTTGGTCTCCAATGCTCAGTTTTCCTGAACGTGCTGCAGGGCCTCCATTCATCATGTTGGCCAGGATAACGGTGGGTAGAATGGATCCCCATCCAGATTCCACAATCACTACCCCAAGAATTTCTCCCTTCTGTTTTTCTAGCTGGAGCTGCAATTGAAAAGGAAAAACATTTTTTTGCTTTGATTTGTCTGACTTTGAGCATGAGTATCTCACTTGTTCCTGAATAACATGTACAAATCAAACCAAATTCTGTTCTTAGCCATTAGGTAGTAGTATGACTTCAATGTGGAACACACAGCTGTTTGTTTTCAGGGGCATCCTCCACTTGTTTGTTGAAAGTCAGAGAGGTTTAAAAAGCAAAACACTAACACATGGTTAACTCTGTAGGAAGTGGTGGGACTGGATGCCAAGGGAATGAATGCTAAGGAAGTTTCTGTCCCTGGAACCTGGCAGCCGGAGAGGGAGGCTCTAACATTTTGTGGCTAAGGCAGTGCCTGCAACCCAGGCTTTGTTCAGCTCCACTCCTGCCAGTACTGCTCAGGTTGTCTCTGATCTCAGGGCTTGTCTGTCCTTCTTTTCAGGCAAGGATCTCTTATGATGATTAACACTATTATTATTAATATTGTTAATTATTGAATATACTGGTGCCTAGCATGTTCATGTAAGGTTCCTGATGTAACATAAAGGATGCCTTCTCCTGAACTGTCAGTTACCACAGCACAGCTAACACCTATAAAGTGGAGCAAGAGTTTCAGTAGAGAGCAGGCTCTTGAAGCAAATACAAGGAATTACTTTCTCTCAAATGTGGAAAGACAGGGAATGCTGATGGCCAGCTGACTTCTGCTGAGGTTATCTATTGCAGAAAGCCACAACTCAGTCAGCTCTTTCTGTGTCAGTACTTAAGTGAAACATAAAATCACCTTACACTGTGTACTGTGAATAGCACAGAGTTTATCTAGCTCAGATGTAAATGTACTTTATTACTGTTCTGATCAATGGAAACAAAGACCCTCAACATGAAAACAAGAAATGCTAATAACCCATAAAGCTGGTTTTAGTTCACAGGACTGATGAAGTACACATCTTGAAATTGTAACGTCATCCTTATAAATGCCAAAAAATATTTCTGAGAACTACATTACTCTGAAGAAAAAAAATGGATCAATCTGAAATGAAAATCCAAAACTAGTTTACCTCTTTGCAGTTTTCTGAATTGGAGAAGTGTATGAGATCATCATTGTACATCTCTTGGGTATTGATGATATCACTGTATTCTTTCTGACTGAGATCCTCTGGGTTAATTCCATTGGCTCTTAAAAACTCTTGGTAAGCCACACTGAAAGCCTGACCAATTGACTGAGCTATGAGCTGTGCCTAGAATGTAGAAAAAAGCAGCTCAGAGAAAGGACAGATTAACAGTTTACCAATGCAACCACAAGAAACCAGGAGAGAGATTGGATTTTAAGATAGAATCAAAATAAGGATCCTGCAAAGTTTCTGCATTAGCATGGATATAAAGTCACTTTAAGGTCTGTTGTGCAGAAAGAACCCATTACATCCAAAATCAAATTGCAAACTCCATTAAAATCCCCTGCTGCTCTGCCCTCCTCAGTACGTTTCAGTAGCAAGCAGCCATATGCTGCTGTGTACCCGTTCCAATAAACACTGGGGAGTCCTGGCTCTGGCCCAGCATGGAGCAGGGCTGATGGAAGAGTGCCACAAGCCCTGCCTCTGAACAGTCTGTCTGCAGGGGTGAGGAGAGGAGGGATGCTCTGCTTGCACATGCCTGCACAGACGTGTGTGCCCTGATGGTCCTGGTTGTGGTGTCACCTGCTGCTTCTCCACCCTGGTTTTCCAGGACTGAAAACACTGCTTCAGCACAGCCATCTGCTCCCCTGTACTGCCATGATGCCTGCCCCACATTCCCAGCAAACCAGGGATACCCCTGCTTACCCACTGCACATCTAGGACAGCTATTCCCATTAATACCTTGATTAGCAATGTCAGGGATCATTTCAGGAATGCAGACAGAGCCACAATTAAAGCTTGCTAGTGTTGAGAACACCCATCCAAAACCCCGTCTTTCTTAAATTTTGGAGCATTTAGCTGCACATTCCACTAGGTGGCAAGGGAACACAGAGAAAAGGAGATCAGTAAAAGGAATGTGTAGTCCACTTTTTCTACCTTTGAGTTATTTTTTTCCCTACTGTGAGTTTACTGCAGCTCATAGGAGAATGCCATATTAAGTTTTGTATATTTGTGGGTCATCATTTGTGGGGTCATTGGGGCATATGAGTAACTCCTGATGATATGAGACGTTAATTGCACCTTACACTCCCTAAAAATATTACTAATCAAACCTGTGTTCTGGAAATGCAACACAACTTCTTAGACAGTACATTTTAAATGCATTTCAAATGCACAGGGTTTTCTGGACATTATAAATCTGTATCTTCTTACAACCTACTGATCAAGTGTTTTCTTTGGTGCTAGAGGGCTGTTTCCTTATTTCATTTGTGCTGCTGTACGCAAAAGCACCAATCTGCTTGACTGGAAAATGACTTTAGAAAATCAAGGACATGAGTAGCCCAGCCAGTCACAAATTGTTTCTTCATATTTTAAAGTGTGTTTTCAAGTCTTTGCTCTATACCAAGAGGTTTGTACAGAATCACAGAATATGCTGATTTGGAAGGGACCCATCAGGATCATCAAGTCCAACTCCTGGCTCTGCACAGGACATCCCCAAAATTCCACCCAGTGTGCCTGAGAGCATTGTCCGAACACTTCTTGAACTGGGTCAGGCTTGGTGCTATGACCACTGCCCTGGGCTGTATGGTAGCACAGAAGTCACTCAGGATATTTTCATATCATTCCATTATTAAAGTTCATCACCAGTCCTTACTGAGTCCTTCTGATCTCCATTGCCCCTGCTTTCTCTGTAGTTCATCTTCTGCTTTTGCCTTCATTCTACATTCCCAAAACCAACATCTCCAGATGTCATGCTCTATTCTATTGCTGCCAGTAACAGCCAGTTCTCACATCTAAATTTCATCTCTGTCTCTGAGGTCTTATGAATGTTTATGAACATCTTCAGCATTATGCACAACTTAGAGATAATGTAATTACATTGCTTGAAAAGGTCACACAAGCAAAGCTGGGACAGAGCTGAGCTATCTGGGTCTCAGAACAACCCCAGTCTAGCACTCTAATCTTTAGACAATGCCATTTTTTCCTTCACAGGCTTAATTGCTTTTAAGTAAAGAAAATGGATTGCTTAGCTCAAAATATATACAACCTCTGAGTTATGACTGTCTGACCCAAAGAACTCCATTATTTTTTAATTGGTATTATATCTAGATATATACCTAGAAATTATATCTGTGGCTGTTCCTATAATAACAGTGATGACAAATATTTAGTACTGCCTCTTACTGTCAAATTAGAACCAGATAACAAATTTTGCTTTTTCTGTTTTACTGGCTCGGTATATTTTTCTGTAAATGTTTTAGGTTGAAGTCCTTTGCTCTGCCACTTCAGACACAAGTACCTAATTCACTACAATCCCAAATCTGGATATACAACAGCTGTAAAGCAAGGTTATCTTCTTTTGTCACAAGAGGTATGGGATGACACATCTGCACTTTTCACAACAGTGAAACAGTATGGACAGCAGAGATGGACAGAACTCTATGATTCTATATAAAAATTCTAATTTGCAGTCTTTGCTAGGGGATGAAAAAAGAGAACTGAAAAATAAACAGCTGAATGTGTTCCTAAACACCAAAGGATCAAGTGGCATGTTTGAGAGCACACGCAACTACAGGTCAGTAGCCACAGGGAACCAGGACTGGGTAGAGGGCGGCCTTGTGCAGCCCTGCCAAGGCAGTAGAAGCAACTTGGCTTCAGTTAAAAAGAGGTCCAGAATGGTTCCACCTCATTCCAAGTGCCTGGGGGCACATATGTGTCATTTTGTGCCAACCCACTGGACTAAAGAATATAATCCAGGATGAATGATCAATTTGATATTCCACAAGTTAATTTTGCCCATGAATGGCCATTGACTTCAGAGATCTCTACATGACCTATGTTGTTTAAATAAATTGATTCCATTTACTTACATCCTCTGATTCAAAGACGTGGCAGATCATTTTGTACTGCTTCTTGCCCTCCTGGGCACCAGGAGTGGTTTCAATGCAGTCCTGGGAGGCGGATCTGGGCATGCGGCGCCGCGCCATCAGCACCACGATGTTGCCGATGTCGGCGATGTAGGAGATGGTGCGTAGCGCGTGGTCCATCATTGTTTCCTGCACAAAGCAAGGGCAAACAAAGCAGCTCTCCATGCCTGCTGCTCTCCTGCAATACTGCATCTGCCCTCTCCTTGACAGCCTGCTAC
Organism: Promerops cafer; assembly: GCA_013398275.1. NCBI lineage: Eukaryota > Metazoa > Chordata > Aves > Passeriformes > Nectariniidae > Promerops > Promerops cafer. Next base: position 1,757,060 of record VZSE01012296.1, on the reverse strand, counting down.
TTGAGCAAGACAAAAGCTACAGAAGCACTTCCTGTGGGCCCAGACCAGATATTCCCTCTGTAACTGAAGGGGAGCAGAGTGGCTGTTCAAGACATTGGCTTCAATGGAAGTGTTGCCTGAGAAAACACAGCATGGTTGCTACTCTAAAGCAAGAATGAAGAGCTGTGCTATTGTTTTACATTTATTTTCATGCTGTTGGCAAATTATGTTATTTCTTTACATATTTTGCTGCTGTTAGGATGAGCTGCTCTTAAAGAAATAGGGCACATCTGAAACCTGCTTCTGGCTGGGGTCACTGGTCAGTTTGGAGAGTTTTTCCAAGCTTTTGTATATTGCTCAAACTAGAAACAACCAGAAGCGCATTAGTTGTACTGATCAAACTAGGTGAGGATGTGTCCTGACCGTCCCTGTCCCTCACCCTGAACAGCTAAAAGCATCCACCAAATTCCATCTTAATTGGAACAAAAAAATGTGGTACAAGATAATTCAAAATGTTAATAATTTATATAAGCAGCAGCATTCTTTATGTAAACAGCTTGGCACGAGTTTAACATTAATTGAACAATTTTCTAAGGCCTAAGGAAGAAGGATTGTTCTTCAAGTCAACAAAAGTAATTGTTTTAAGTATTTCAGTACAATTTAACTTGACAGACAAAACTATAAATTATCACTGTTTCTTAGAACCACTTGTCTTGCTGAAGATAATCCCTACCACTAAAATTATTGTAATGATTCTTCTCAGGCTTGAAATAATGCTTATTCCTAACCTATGAAAAGTAATGATGGCTAAGAGGTGGTTTGGGGAATGTCTCTAAGGGCTGCGGGGGCTCAGGAGGATTTACAGCACTTCTGTCAGAATGTAGAAATGTTTTATAATGGACATCTCACCAGGATGTTGGGAGCTCTGCAGAGATAATTGCTTTTCAGCAGTGTGCACCAAGTACTGTGTAAGGGTGTAATCATACATGCAGTGTGCACAAGAGTGACTGCATTGGGAAAATGAAGGCATTCCATTGCACCTGCCAAGAAAGGCTTTCTGCCCATATCATCACACAGAGGTTACTCAGAGGGTTTGAGGTTTTTTTATTTTCCCCTTGTAGGGGTGAAAGCAATTGTTCCCCCATCCCTCCCACATTTTTCCTGTTAAGAATAAGACAAATACTATCTAGTGACTGTAAACGTGAGTTTACTTTTGATTTACTTGTGACTTGACTTTTTCCTTTCTCTTTCCATATTCCATTGTACTCAATTTTCCATTACTAATATCTCTTTTTACCCCGCTCCTTTATTATTTTCCCATAAATCCCTCCATCTCTGCCCATTTGCCTCTCTGTTCTTTCCCTTATCCCTTTTCTAGTCCCATCCATTCCATCCTTGTTGTCCTTATATTTGTCCTTAGAAACTTAGCGCCTCTCAGGCTTTTCTGAAACCATTGCTCTCTTCTGCTGTCTAGATTGCCCTTTCTCAGATTCTCCTTTTTTTTCCATGTAATTCTTTTAGAATCTTGTTTGTTGCTTCTTTTGAAACCCAAAGAACAGCTGAAGGAAAAAACCTAAGCTTTCCTCCAAGCTTTAAAGTGCTGTAGTCCTGTGGGAGTGTGAAGACAGCCTAATGAGTCAGGCGATTTATGGAGCCCATCATGCACCAGAGGCTCTGCACATACACATTTGTGAGCTCTACATCTTTGTTTTTCTCTCTTCATTTTCCCAGTTCACTCACTTCACTCCCAGCTTCTCTTCACTGACTGAGCAAGAAGCTGGGAGAAGCTCCTATGTCTTCTGCTGGTTTTGGGCACTGAGTGCAACCCCACAAAGCTGTAGCACAGGGAAGAATTCCTCTCTATCAACAAGGCATGTGGCCAAACATAATGCTGCTCCTACTTCATCCCTACTAAATAGGTGCTTGACTTGGGCTGAATGTATTCAGCAACTAAATTCATAAGCAGCCAGGAAGTGGCAGGGGTGCCATTTCCTAGTGCTGTTCAGGGCAACAGAATCACCACTGCTGGATCTCTTCCAGCCTGGGAATGCACCTGACTGGCGCTGCTCAGCATTTTGAACCTTGCTGCATGTAATTTTCTGAATGGGAATCTTACATTTTCATTCAGCTGTTACCTCACGTGAGCTATAAAACACTACAGATGGGGCAAAACACATGGCATACTGCAGAAATAGGGTTTATGTAATTTATAAAGCCATGAAAGTACAGATTGCCTCTGCCAGCTGCCACCCCAGCTGAAATAGACCCATGGTAATTACACCAGCCAGGAACTTCACTAGCACTGAAAAGTGTTACCAAGCCAAAATTGCTAAAAGGTCATGGGAATAATTATATATATATATTATAGCTCTCTGAAAGACACACTGTAAAAAAAAAACCCAACAAAACTAAACCAACAAACAAAAAACACAAAACACCAGGGCAAACACTAGAGAGCTTGGAACTAGAACAATTTCCACTATTACTATTTTCATCTGGTTGAACAGCTGAGATATTAGACACCACTCATGATGGAGCACTGCATTTTTCATCACTACAGATTTCAGGGGACCAGAAGAGTAAGATGCCAGTTCCTTTGACAGTGTTTATGGGCTACTTCAAAGGACCTTCCCTTTTTATTTTTAAAAAGATTGGTGTTCAGCTGAAATGCTGAACTATTTAAAGAAGTAAGAAGAATGATTTCCACTAAGACTAATCCTTACTCAACAAAGACACCGTACCTGTTAACTGCCATACATTCCAACTATAAACTGTAGCTGTTCATTTATCAATAACTGTCTGTAGTCATCTTTACACTGATAATCATGAGCATGTTATTTTCTGCTAATGCAAGAAGTAGCTATCAGCTTTGATAATATAATCTCTGGATGATGCATGTTTACCATAAGGTCAAAAAAAGGCTGAGCCACAACCAATAGTGGTATTGCTTATGGTGGATAGAATGCAGTTTCAGGATGATTTATAGATGGCAGGTTGTAAATATTCCTGCCCATGTTAGATGGGCTACTCCACTCATCTGGCTCATCTCATGGGAGTTCTAGTAGCGTGTTAAGGACATTTGCTTATATTAAAAGCAAAATAATCCATTTCCTAGAGATACTATCATTACCCTCACATTAAAGGATAGAAACACTCTCCTCAATTTCAGGAAGAAGAAGGTGCTTCCTAGTTTCTATTGTTAGAAAACAATTATAATTAAAACCAAAACCCTCAATGTAGAGCGCTACATTTATCTTTGTTCAAGTGTCTCCTATAGTTCCAGCTCATTTCTTCATTTAGCCATATATCTGAACTCTGATCTGATACACCAAGTTACAAGTTCAATAACCATTTTCTCTTGCTATTTTCCAAGTTGTTTATGACAATACTGAACTATATTAGAGAAACATGCTTGTGAGTCTCACTCTGCCCCTTTTCTCTTTACATTGACACATAGATGGCAAAATATCCGACATAACTACACTCTGAAGTTTTTATAAGCCTGCTTCTATCTCTAGATATAGATCTAGATCATATAATCTAGAAAATACTATATGATATTAAAGCCTTATTTAAGTAAAGAGATGACCTGTGCTGCTTCTGAGCCATGGACAAATACATCCCCTAAACAATAGAAAATTATTGACTTGACATGATTTACTTCTGACAAAACATTGCTAAAATTGCCCTTTTCAATGCCTCTCAGAAGAATGAAAATTTGAAGACTTCCTGCAAGAATTATCAAAGAGATTACTAAATATTGGGATCCAAGTATAAATTATATGTATTTAGTTGTAAATTCCTCAAAAACTCCTTTTCATGAAGATCACCTGGTGTTGAATATACAAGCATTCCTAGAAGATGAGGTTGATCATTGCTGTGGTCTCCAGATGCTGCTTTTATATGAATGATTAATAATTTACCTTAGGTAAGAGGATGGTGGCTCAGATGTTATTTATGGAAAAAAAGTGAGATTAAATGTTACAAATGGCAGGATATGAATGGCTTAATCAAAGCAGAAAATGACTTCCCTGTTGGACTGTAAATCTGGGTTCTGAAGCTGTTCCAGAGGAGTGGTGTACATGCATTCTGAAAGGCTTTTGCATCTTTTTTTGAATTGAATTCAGTTATAGCTCAATTACAGCAACATGCAGACATCTTCCAATACATCAAATAAGCAAAACAGGTGTCAGTCTTACTATATTGGCAAGTGTTAGAACAATAGGATCTCTTTCTGAATACTCTGAATACTTGAATTTATCCAGCTTCAATCAAGTGTCCCACTAATTGTATAAGAGCACAGTCTAACTCAATATTATTCTCCAAGAGTTTAAATCCAACTTACCTGTGTGTCTGCATTTAGAACTTTGATTCTCTGTGTGGAGATGAACAGATCCACTTCAGTCAAGGCCTGGGAATCTCCCTCTGAGGTCTAAAAGACAGATGCTTTGTTACAAGGGGATTTTTAATTTTCAGAATGACAAATTCACTGACTGCTTCAAGCATAATGTGATGTGGGGCAACTGCACTTTAAACCATTACAGAGCTGGCTATTCAAAGGTGTTTCTAAAGACATGCAAAGAGTACATTTATTGCATAGACAGAGTGAAGCCTACTCTGATCTTCTGGGTAAGAGGGAATTTTTGGAGCCTGTGGGATTGACAGCTCAAACATTGAAATTATTTATAGCCAAAACAGGCAAAAAAAGTACGGCTGTTTTTTCCTCACTTTCTCACTGATGCACTTCAGTACTTGATGCACCAGACTTGAGAAGGTAGGAGAACTGAGAAGGTGACTTAGTCCCCATCAACTGTTTAGCCCTTGCCACCTTCAGTGAGCTCACAAAAAAAAGTGCAAACTGGTGCTCAGTACTGTGGTGGGGTTTAGGACTTTTTTCTTCAGCTTTTTGGTTTTTTCCTAGAAAATAAAGAACTGAGCACTGTGATATGGTCTCTCATATCACAAAAGGCCACAGGGGACTTTTAGACTACAACTTCTGAGCACTGCTCACTAGGGAAACACTTCCATACCCCATCAGAGGGCATGGTCACAGAGCAAGAGGGATTACAATGTAATGACGCGCTCCAGTGTGAGTCCTGGCTCTGTCCACTTGAGAACGCAGGAGAAGAGGTGGAAAAGCAGCTGCTACCTCTCACTGAAGCATTGTCCAAGAGCTTCCCTAATTCTCTAGTCCAGCAGGAACATATGGATTCCTCCAGGCTGCTTGGCCACAGGGCACCACTGCAGCTGGTATTTAGCAGCACCCGTGGCAGCAGCCTCAGAATAAAATGGCCACAGATTGTCCCAGCCTGGGCTAAAGGCAGGCACCAGTCTCCAGGTCAGACACTGGCTCATGATGAAAATGATGTATTTGCTAATCTTTTTTGGAGTTATAAAGGCTTAGCTATGCCTATTTAGATTAATTTTATTCAAATTATCTTCCAGCAAAACACAAAGAAAGTACATACTTTGGCAGAGACTACTTGTATTGCTTCCATCCTTATGGTGATATTTTTGTCAACTGTATTTAGTTATCTGAAGAATTGTTTTTAACTGAGTGCAATGTTTTCTGTCTGAATTGTTCCAGGTACTATGTGGTGGATTTATTTTGGTTTTAAACATCAACAATAATTTAATAAATATACAGTAAGTCAGAGGCACAGGAAGTACGTCTTACTGCTTTGGTTAGTAAAATCAAAATAAGCATTACATTCAAAAACATCTCCCAGATAACAATGGCTGTACATCTGGAGTAAACAAATCACAGGTATTCAACAGAAGGGCAGCAGACAGGCACTCCAGCAAATGAACAATGAAGAAAATGAGTTCATTTTACTCCATTCACTATTCTACTGCAGACCAAAGAAGAAGCCAAAATTACAACTTTATGAGGATCTGTAATGAAAGACATGACACTCCATGGAAAACAAGGACAACAAAAATGTAAGTAAACATTAGCATTCAAGAAAAACAGTTTACACACCGCTTTTTTCTTGATTTTAGCCGCCTTTTGCATCCTCTGAGGAGTAGCATAAAAAAAAGAATGCAGACAGATGTACACAAAGGGAAAGAGAAAAGACAGTGTGGGAAGTCAGGGAAACTTTGACTGTGAATCCAGACTGCTGAAAATTAAAAAACTGGGAGCAGTGGGGGAATGATGTGCAGGAGAGAAAGATTTGTTTATACCTTATGCAGTTCTCAAGCATAATTGGATTTCATGGTATTATGCACGTTGACAATTGATTACAAAAGAATTGGTACCAAAGTGTTGCCTGTTATCAGCTGCTCCCAACACTTATCCTGCCAAATTTACAGCAGTCAAAAATGGCAGCACATGCATCTTAAACCCAAGGTTTTGTCTCCATGTTCATCACACATCTACATGTAACTGTTGAACAAAACACAGCTCAAGCCCCCTGCCATGATTGTCTAGAGTATTCAAGTACCCCTGACAGATTGGGGTTGGTATTAATACATAAAACAGTTTTTAGGGAGTTAATTGCAATCAACAATTACTTACTGTAGCTTGAGATATCACAATATGCTAAATAGAAACAGAAAGGTTTGGAAAGTTTAAAGAACTGGACCTTTCTTGCATTCTTTCTAAATGCTTAATCAATCATCAGTCATGACAATCTTGTTAGTGGCCTTTCCAAACTCGTTTCCTTCAAAACCATGCAATTTTTAGCAATTAAATATTTCATTGACTATGCACATACTTTTTCTCCTAGCATTTAAATCTGCCTCTAACGGTGTGTTTATTCAGATGAGGTATTTACAGCAGAGGTAAAATAACTCCTAAAATAAAAATCTACTACTTAGATTCTTAACCAAAATACTATTTTCTTTACATAGCCGCATGAAGCAGCCGATGATACATTATTTACAAAGAAATTGTTCCCTGTAAATAACACCAAATCCAAACACAATAGCAATGAATATTATTGTCCTAAAAAAGTCATAATACAAGTAATAATATTGAGACTAATTTTCTCAATTTGTAGTAAGTTAAAGGAAGTAATAACAGAAGAGTAAAACCACAGTCAAACAAATATCCCAGTGCTTTGCCACTGGAATATTTTCTAATTGCAATCTGCAATTTGTCTCTCATACTTGAATTTGTTAAACAGCTTCCAAAGAATTTTTAATAGACTCTGGAATAATCTATATTTTTCTGCATGAACTTTTAGAGCAAGCACTGTAAACTAATGGTATTTACCGTACTGATCTGTACTTACCTAACTGCACCTCAGGAGCGGATTGAGGCTGCAGATCCTGCCCCCTTCAGGGATGAGCTGCTAAAGGATCAGAGAGTATTCTAGAGCCCATAAAGATCCCCTACCTTGACTCGACTCACTGCCTCCTGGGCCTGCATCATTCGGATGTTTTTGGAAGGGTTGCGCTCGGACAGCAGCTGGGTGGAGCCCAGGTAATTGGCTGCAAAGATGATTCCATCAATGAGGTCCTCAGGTTCACAAGGCCCTGGAACTGACAGGAGGCATTTACAGTTACTGCCTTTCTAAGGAGTGGGGAGATGAGAAACTGAATAAAGGATATTGATATTGAATAACCTTTCTAATTCCGGGACTATGCTCACCATCCTCTTTATTCAGCTGTTAAGCTTTACATTCAGCTTGATTAGATTGACAGTAAAGAACAGTCATTCCAGAGTTTGGCTGAATCTCTTGATACTGAACATTTTTTATTCCTCAACATTTTTGTAAAAGAAACGTGCTTTGAGCTAGATCTGCTTGATGACCTTCTAGTGCATTTTTTTTAAAGTATAAAAATCTTTTGTGAGGAAAAAAATGACACTGAAGGGGAATGTTAATTTTAAAAAAGGTTTATTGTTCAGTGTTCAATTTATTTATAATCAAGTCAATGTGGAAGATTATTATGTGGAAAAANCAGTCATTCCAGAGTTTGGCTGAATCTCTTGATACTGAACATTTTTTATTCCTCAACATTTTTGTAAAAGAAACGTGCTTTGAGCTAGATCTGCTTGATGACCTTCTAGTGCATTTTTTTAAAGTATAAAAATCTTTTGTGAGGAAAAAAATGACACTGAAGGGGAATGTTAATTTTAAAAAAGGTTTATTGTTCAGTGTTCAATTTATTTATAATCAAGTCAATGTGGAAGATTATTATGTGGAAAAAAATATGGTATGCTATGATGATTAAATGTACTGAAATAGTGGTTCACAGATACATCTTTTAGTGAGCTTTCCTATCATTTGTGTTCCCATTCTAATTTAGCAGAAGTCTTCCAACAGAATATAAACATGATTAAAAGGAGTGACTTTCCTCTTTAGGCAGTGTTGCTGACACTTATTCATCCCTGCAGATCTCAAATCCGCCTTCCAGAAATCTCAACCCCCAGCAAAACCCCACAGTCTGTGTAATTCAGTACTCAAGGTATATAAACACATAGATATATATTTATACCAGTCCTGTACTCTTCAGAGACCTGAGATTAACTAACAATGCTCACACAAACTGGAGTTATTTGGTTTGCTATCGAACACCATCGTTTTAATCTTCAAAAGGATAATTATATACCACAGAACACGTTTGATTTAGCTCACATCTGCACAAATCCAGTAATGGTTTAGATCTGCATTATAACCTAGAATAGAATTCTGTGGAATTTAAAATTTTTGAAGTCTTGGGAAAGCGTAAAAAAATATCTTGACAATCTCCACTAGAAGTATGAAAATCCTCAAAGAAATCCTTGAGAAGCCAGTAATTTAGAGGTTGCTGAAACTCTTCATAAAGGCCAAGTCTTTCAATATCTCAAAAAACAATCCTTTTTCTTGCAGCCTTAATTCACTAAAAGAAATCAAAGAAAATGAAAATTCCACAGGAACTCCGTTCCTGTATCACTGCTTCTCTTTGCTTACATCTCTATCATTATGCTTTTCAGCAGATGGATAGTGTATTTTGTATGGTGCCTCTTCTGATGGTGTTATTCTTTTGTCTTTTCTGGTCTAAAACTTAGTCTCATACATCTGTACTTCTTCCAGCATGCAATAAAATACTAATGTTGCATGATATTGACATCTAGTTTCAAGGGCAGCAGAGAGGGAAATTAATTAACGATGTGAATTTAATGTTAAGGTAGCAAAACTTCATTAAAAACCTGCATCAACACACTCACTCAAAATTAAAGTAGCTTTAATTTTGTTTTCTTTCATTCACTTCGGGCTAAGTAAATGAGGCTAAATTGAATCAAGATTGCTTTAACTCTGAAATAGGCTTACCCACATGTTTAAATCAGTTTAAGTAAACTCCCTTAGTAGGTAATTTAGATTAATTTTCTTGAAATGTTTGTGTCTGAAGACAAGTAAAACTGCAATTCTTTGTGCAAATTCTCATACAATCATTACTACATCGAGCAAAATGCCCAGGGTATCTCTGGGGTCTGTGCAACCTATGGATGCTAGAAATGAAAAAAACCACTTCTCATGTCTTGGCTGTTTGTGACAGCAATGGTGTTTTTGACTAATTTGTATGAAAAAATTCTTGAGCATGGAAATAATCTAGGGTGTTAAGCAATATTATAATCCTAATGTTATTTATTTGGATTCCTTAAAGACTGAAACTTTTTTGGTTGGATGTCATTGCATTGTCTCCTCATAGCTTTAAAAAATGATGTTTTGCAGAATCATTATACTAGCAACAGTCAGCTACATCATGTATAAATCAACAACATGCAGAAAATGCTTACAGCAGTAGATAATACAGGAAAAAAAAAGACATGTTGGGCAGAAAATATTTCCAGCATACATTTCCCATCATGAAGGCAATGTAAGCAAATGTCAGGTAAAACAAGACATCTCTTAGAAGGATGGAATGGTGCTGAAAATTGCCAGGGTCAAATCGGGTCACCTGGGTGTTTTCTTCCCTTATCTCTGTCTGCTTTAAATAATGCAAAAATGCAGACTTGGCTGAGGTCCCAGCTCATCAAAGCATTTAAGCATGCCCTTGTCTGCAAGCATGTGTAAAGGCTTACTGATGAGGAAGGGAAGAAGAAACAGGTTTCAAACGTGAAGGTTAGTTTGATGGGAGCAAAGATTGGAATTTTATGTTGAATATTGGTGCTTAAACATTAGATAACTATTTCTGAAAAATCTATCTGCAAATTTCTGCATTTAGCAATAGAGATTACTTGCTTTTCTGCTGATCTACTAATGTAACAAGTATAAAGATATTTCTAGACTAAGCAGACTAGGTCCAAACATTTTTAAATTAACATTTGTATTCATAAAATAAGAAGAAATGAAAATGCAACCAAAAAAAATCAATAATTTAGCAAAACTGAATACATTAATCTTTTAGGAATGCATTTTTACATCTACCTAACATCATGCAAACCAAGGATTCAGACAGCATTTAGAGACTGCACTCTGTGCACAGAAGTTCAGTTTCCTGCTGAACTATCAGACTCCATGAAGTCACTGAGACCTTGAGATGTGTGGCACTGCAGCAGATTTTTCATAACGAGTAAATGGACACAGGGCATAAGGCACCTTCTAGAATGTCTATCTACAACTCCCATTTTCTGACTCACTTCTTTACTTCATCGTGCTTGTTACTGTGTAAGGACATAAGATTTATGGTGATAAGACAGAGTGCAGAAAAGCCAGAACCACTGAATATAGAACTAATTACTCCTACGAGCATGTAGTGGCACTACTGAAATAATTCTAACAGTAAAGGACATTTAGGTATGATACATTAAAATATATTTTTTAATGTTCACATGGCATATGAAAAATATTATGTATCAATAGAAACATAGATATAGCTACTGTACATAAGGAGTCATGCTGAAAGTGCTTTAAAACTGAATAGGAATATAACCAGAATATGGTTGTGGTATTGCTGTCAAAGCTCAGGGAACAACAGCAGTGTTAGCTGGCAGAATCTTTTCTTATGTGTGAAGGGTCCTGTACTTTTTGGGACTCTACATACAAATTAATAATAAAAGCTATGTTTTTCTCTGAGTTCAGAGAGCAGTCATGTAAGCTATCATAAGCTCCTAGTGAGCCATGTATTTTTTTGTATTAGACAATGCCATATAATACCTGCAATAGAAAAAGCCTAATAGGCAGCTTATCCTCACATACTGTGCCACTACAGAAAAAAAAACAGAGCAAGCAAAATGATTGAACTAAAAAAAGGTACAGTATTGTATTATATTATGTAAAGGGTATCCTGACCCCTTTCCAGCAGAGTAGTGAGCTGACTGGTATTTAAAGAAAAAGACATAACCTTTTTATCCCAGTAAAATCAAAACGTGCAGTTGTATCTGCAGGGCCATGAGGGGGGATTGTCTCGCCTGCTTTAAAGTTCTGTGCATGCTGGCCTTGCTTTATGCTTGTCCACTATACAGGCAGCAGATGCTTATTACAAAGCATCAGCTTGCTTTCTTGTCTCTGCCACTCTTGGGGAATGCATTTAAATGTACCTCTGTTTAGGGTCTGTTAGCTAGTTCATGCCAATCTACATGTTCCATGTAATATCCCTCAGATGTCAACCTGAAGTGACAATCTTTGAACTTTCCATTTGTTCCAGTTCTTTAAGTAAATTATTGAAAAAGAAAATGCTTGTCAAGATGGTGAGATCAGGGAATAAAAGAAAAATGTGTTGGACATCCTAATGTTATTCCAAATTGCATTAGGTTTTCCCTGAGTTGAGAATGGCATTAGAAATTAAGTTTTTCACATTCTCTTAAGGCTTTTATTGTGTGTGTTCATGGCAGATCTAAGGTATCAGATTTTTGAAAATGTCCTACTGTCTTTTCTCACTGTACAGTGGAGTCATTTTCTTTGCAGGAAGAGCTGTGTGCATTTTCCTGATCAAAGGTTCTTCAGCTGTCTGTCAATCAGAGAATGGTAATGTTTTTCAGTAAAATCCTGTTTTATTTCTGTCCACCTGCTTATACTAATAAATTGACTTTTTTTTTGTTTTTTAAAGAATATATGTAATAGCACTGCAGAAGAGATTGAAGAAACATGTGAAAGCTTTGCACTCCTGAACAGAGGGTTGGATTACCAGTTTGGTGAGTTCAGGAGAACCTTTCCATTTGTGCTGACAACTGAGTTTCCCAGAGTGCAATAATGGGCCCTGAAGAACACTGTGCTCTTACACATTCATAAATCTCCTGATGGAGCCCACTGTTACACCTTTTTAAACTCCTTCCAGATTTGTAGCCGTTTTTCACTTTCACCTGAATCCTTCTGGGAGCTCTACCTGCTCCTCCTTTTTATCACCACTAGGCTCCCATTGCCATAAGGAGGGTGAAAATGTTAAATACTTCCATAATTAAACTTCTCAGCTGTGTTCTCTTGGGTTTGACTGGTTTTTAGAACTGGGATCTTTTATATATATTAAAGTATTTGCTTCCACTTTATCCTACTTTAACTATGGATGATGTCAAACTTACCATCAACAAAACTTGGAAAGGAAGACACTTTCTTTGTCTGTTGAGAAATAAAAATGGCATAGCTGTAACAAAATAACTTTCACACAATGAAGTGAATTGTTATTATATTTAAACAGCTGACCACTGTCACATAGGCACTGTTTAGCACACTGAACACATTACATCACAGTCATTAACCCAACCTAACTGTTACACAGTGCTCTGTACTTGGGAGTCTCAAAGTATTTTAAGGTCTCAGCAGACAAAAAAAAATAAAGGATGCAGGGGGAAGACCATGCAAATGACCTAGGAAGTCAGATGTCAAATGAACAATACAAACCAGCAATTCCCCATACAATCAGTTGGCTACTAGATCACAATGCCTATTAGAGATACCCCAAATTTCCAGTAAAGAACATTTAACAATGTTTTACAAAGCAAGATTCTGGGTCAGTGAATGAAAAGAACTGTCCCTGACTGCTCAGTACATAGAATTACACTTATTATTAGCAGGGGCCATAACAGTGCTCTTCTTAGGCTACTGTCCCTAGTCTCAATGAACAGCTGCAGTCCTTCCATTCTTTGTCTTTTGCCAGCCTCCTCAGTCGTGCCCACTTCTAGTAAAGAGGCTGATTTCTCCATTAGGGGAAAAGGCTTTAGAAATGTGCCTCTTCGTTAATATAACAGGCTACAGGCTAAGTATGTTATGGTTTTGAGATAAGAGACTTCTGCTTTTAAGTCTCAATTTCATTTCATTGTGTCTAGCCCCGAGCATAACTCATTCTGCATTCTTAGATGTCTTCTTTGCTCCAGTCTTCAGTGACAAGAGCAGGTCTGTCTATCACTGAGTCTCTTCACAGCTGACTAAGCCAGGACTGACACTGGGAGGAGGTGGGGGAGGAATGGAAGCAGAACACGATTTCTTTAGGATGCCACTTCTGCACTCCAATAATCCAAAAAGAGAACTTCCAAAGTGTTCTCCCTACTCTGCATGTCATCAGGAAATTTTCAGCTTGAGTACATGCCATAGTTACATAAAATGAATGAGGCAGCAAAAATTCATGGGTACAGTTCAAAGCCTTTTCAGAGTAGGCAGATATGGTATTTATTGTCAGTTCAGGAAAAGAAAGGGAGCCTAGGTTTGTGTGTGTGAGAGGGAGAAGGCTGACAGTGTGAGGGCTGCTTTCCCTGCTGGAAGCCTGGCTGCAGGCAGGCAGCAGCACAACTGGCAGCCCCAGGTACCCACCTCGGGGGGATTGTTATTGTCAACTGGGCCGTTGAGGTCTGAGCGCTGCTGCTTCCTGGGCTGCTCTAAACCATTGCACATCTGCAAGAAAAAAGAAAGTATTTCAGATCCATTACTCATCTGAAGTTATTTATGTACAGTCAATATTCATTACTGGCAACAAAATATTATAATGTGATATAGCAGTTGGAATTTCCTACTATAATTTAGCAAATATCAGTTTCACATAAAAATGTTAAGCTGTTTAATTATGATAAAGTATCTACTTTGATGTAAATAATAGGACATTTCAGTTATCATAAAGTAGCAGTTACAGTACTGATTTAAATTTTAATTATTTTATGTCAATGCAAATTTTTCATATGAAATTAAGTCAAATGCTATCATGTCCAAATAAATTGGAAAGCAAGGTCAGAATTTTTAAATGTGTTTATTCTCAGTATTGTACAAAATCAAAACAGCCCTAATGGCCATCTCTGATCTGAAAAACAGAATTCTAGCACTGAATGTAGGATCCTGTGTTTGTAGGAGATACTTCATGGCATTCCCTTCCTCATGGGCCAAGCAAAACTACAGGATGCTGGCAGTACAACCTCAGGCTTCAGAAGAAATGTGAAAGGGAAAATACAAAATTATGAACAAAGAAAACACTAAGTATTTTAAACTACAGAACACTCCTTTTTTCCTGTTCCAGTAGTCTCAGGGGCAGAATTTCTTTTTCAGACTTGACCAAGTCACACAACACCAGCACCCAGCATGGAGAGTGCCCATGTCCTGCAAGTATTGAGGAAGTGAAGTTTTCATGGCTCAGATTTTCAGTGTTACAAATCTGGAAAACCAAGGTGATTTCTAGAACAAATTTTTATGGTTTAGGATATTTCATTTTCCCTTTTTCCTTAATTTCCCTATAATGTATAAAAATAGGGCCAAAACGCCACTTCCATTGTAAAGCTTCAGAAATAAAAGCTTGTATTGAAAATTGTGCAAATGGAAACCACCAAGAATTATTTGAAAGGGTCAGCCTGAATGTTAAATGGGAATGTAACTCCTTGGCTTCTGACCTTCAAATGCAGTATGTAGCTGTAGGCAAAGCAAGTCTTTATGTTCACCTCTAGACAAATTATTCCCTATGAGTAATATTTAGTCAGCTGAACAAAATACGCTAATGAAGCAGGCACATTAGAGCTCAGAAATGACAATTTTCAGGTAAGACAACATACACAAAGCGAAGATTCACCCAAGTAGTAAGCAGGACTTTACAAAAGAAACAACTATCTGAGATATATTGAGATATACCCAGACTTGGGAAACTTACCATATCCCTGCTTATAAACACTATTCTGTTTGAGACAAGACAAATCTAATTATATTGCATGGCTAAACTAAAAATAGGGAGCAATCTGTACTGATGTGCAGTGAAATATATGAATGAGGTAAACAAATATCTAGAGGACTTTAATAAAACAAGCATAATAATCATACATTATTCCCTAAAGTAGCAGGATTTAGATCAAGTATCCTTTAAGCAGGGATTATGACATGGCCATAATGAAGATACATTAAACTGTAAACACTGACAGCAAATATATTAACTCTAATATGTACAACAGAATGTCAGTATTTTTAAAGCTCTCTCACTTCTGATTACCACACACTTGACTGAACTGAAAATGCACCTGCATGTAAAGAAAGAATTGTCTGCTTTTGTAAGCATCACCTGGGTGCTGTAACATTAAAACAGGTCTCTGCCTCAAGTCTACCATCTCAGTGGATTCATTCAGCCCTGGGGATCATAATACCAATCATGCTCTGTGGTAATTGTTGGATATGTAATTCCACACAGTCCTAATAAAAAAATCTGGCTAAACATTTGTATAGCTTCTCAGTTTTGATTTATCTAGAGGTGTGATTTACTGGAACTCCTATTACCAGGATTTCAGGAACATGAACAAAACTTACTTGTTCCCAGTCACAAATGTAGTCTGTATGTTGTTATTGTGTACTTCCTGGTTCCAAAGAGAAGCCTAAGCAGAATTCACAGTAAGTTGGGATCAATCACATCACCTCTACAAAGAACATAACCAATGTTTTTTCTTATTATTTGATGTCCGAAAATGAAGGCCATTATATTTCCCCCAGAGTTTTGTCTGTGTGTTTAGCAGCCCCAAACTAATTAGGCAGAATCTCAGGTACAAAGAATTCATCCATTCCTTTTAGGCACACCTGTCCAAACAATATGTTCTGCCTCTGGCTGATCTATTAACAATTTGCTATTTTAAAAGGTTGTGATGGAGAGGGAAGGGTGTCACTGTGAGCACTTCCTGCAAACAAAACTGACTGCAACATCACATTACTGAGATCTTCCCAGCTTTGGAGGTAGCACAGCCTTCAGCAGCAGCCCATTTAGGGGAGCTGTGCCTCTCCCAGACTTTCTGTGCCCAACAGCTGCCTGCAGAAGGAAGTACAGGGAGAAGGGCTTCCCTTTCACTCCAGAAGACTTACAGAGTCAAAGGACAGAAATATGCAGAGTAGGCATGGCTGCATCTCCCATCCACAGCTACAAACAATGTGGTCTTGGATGTTTGGAAGGAAATGCTTCTAGACCAAGGATGAAGGGACTGTTTTGGAGCTTCTTTATGGTATCATTTTTAGAAAATATAAATTCTGATATTCACTGGGGTTGGAAAGTGGTTCATACTCCCAAGTGATCTGACTAATGTGAAGTAAATTATCATACTTGATACTTGCTTTCTTCATGTTTCTTACAGAGTTTCCAATTTGTGTTGCTGGTTTGAGTGTTATGACAGCTAGAAAAATCACATTTGAGGGAAACACAAGGTATCATAATTAGTTTATACCCTGGCTTGTAATTTAGAATAGGACCTAAAACTAAACGAGAAATTTTGAATTGACTGCATACTAACACAGGGGCACAGCTACATTAAAAGTCTCTCACCCTAGGATAAGATTCTGATAAAAGATGCTGCAATGCAAAGATGTAAAAATATTACAGGTGCAGTGTTATTAATACTTTTGCCTCTGAGCAAGTACTGAGGCAGTGTCCAGCATGTGAAGGAATTGAAAGCAGCAGAAAATGTCATTTTTAGGCTGAGAGGAAAATCAGATTCTACTTATTTGAGGTCACTGAAGCACCTGTGGAAATCTTTCCACAGCAAGCCTGAAACTCCACCCATGCCCTGGCCAGCCCTGTCCTGATGGTTAATTACCAGGCCTGGTAATTACCTGGGGCCTCTTCCCACCAATCTTGCAGGGCCCCTCCCCTGACCCCAGAGCACTGTTATAACCCCCTTCTGCAGCATAAAGTCCCTTGTAGCTGGAGGTAGAGGCTGGTGAGGAGTGAGTGCTGCTCTTCTGTGACACCTGGCTGTTTGGCCCAGTGTGAGCTGTTTGGCCTGTCAGCCAAACACTCCTCTCACCACCACTGCTCCTCCTCACTGCTGCTGCCTGGGATCCTGAGTACTGCTGTGGAGCTCAGCGCTGAGGAAGCACCTTCCTACTGGGGAGCGTTCTCCTGCAAAGCAGTAGGTCAGTCCCTTCCCTGATTTATTCAGAATTTGTGTGAGAGAAAAGCTTGAAGGCACAGTACTGCTTTGTTAGTATGTTTAAACATTTAAATAATGAGCCTTATGTTCCACACCTGTCCATCTCTTTAGCAGCAATGCTGTTTGACATTAACCAATAATGTGTTCAGAGACCAGTGTACTGGCTTATATGTTCTGAAATCCATCTTGAAGATGACTAAGCATTTTGGAAAAGAGGTGTTTTGTGGTGGGTTTCAGTTGAAAAAGGTTCCTTGTGGTAGACTCTGAGGAGAAAAATACCAACCTTCTTGGGAAAGAGATGTTTTGTGGTAAATTGACAGAATTGTTGTTACTTGCTGACCAAGCAAACCTATAGACCTGACTGACCTTTCAGCCAGGCTTCTTGTCTCTAGCACAAAAGCAAAGCAGATGGATCTTATGTTTGCCACTTAAGGACAAAACTTCCATTTCTACTTTCTGTAATATGTTGTTTTCTGCTGACAGTTTATCACTGGGTGATGTGTCCTCACCGCAAGGTACATCTAAAATATCCTTTAAAAGAAGAGGTGGTAGCCCAGTATTAAGTCTGTTATGGCAGTCCTATTCCTATTAAATTGCACAAGTGAAATAACCTCCCTCCTGAAGGCTGCTGATGTTTAATGGAATGGCCTAAGGTACCTCCCTGAGCACTGCATTTGTTATCCTTAACATTGGTAACATTGTCAGGAGGAGCAGTTTGGCCCAGCAGGAACCTCTTACCAAGATAGACTCTTAATGGGGCAGCTCTTGACTAGCTGAAGGTTTTCTGATCGTGATCACAGGAAAAAAAGGTCATACTTCACACTCTTCTCTCACAAAGATTCCATTACTTATGTGTTAATTTAGTGGTGCTGCTAGTACATGTCAGGACTGAAGAGAAAAAGAATGTTTGAGGAGTAATTCCAAGTAAATGAGTCAAGTTTGGGAAAAGAGGAGTCACATTAAGTTGAGAGATCTAGGCATTCCACAAAATTCTTTCAATACTCTATGGAATTTCAATAGACATTAAAATAATTGCCAATTTATTTTTACCACCTCAAAGAACCTCATTTTTTTTCTTTTGTCCTTGCATATATTTAAAATTGAGAACCAGCCATGAATAAGTTTCAGAGAAACAGCTCTGCTGAATTCTTAGGGAGATGTAATTAGGAGCACATGCTGCCTTCTGATTTAAACTTCCTGAGAAGACTTTGTTGCTAATGCATCTTTAGGCAACAGACATTGATTTTGCTGTGGACTGGTGTCAGGAGCTGAGTGCTAAAACTCTGTGACTTGGCCAATTAGCACAGAGAAACTGGTTTTGTTTGAGACTGTTTGGACTGTTTAGCACTTTTCAGTAAGTACTTGGTAAGTTTGGGACCTGTCACTTGGTAACAGGTATTTATTAGTTCTGTCCCACAGCTGCCTAGAACACACAGGAGAATGCAGAAACCTTCTTTAATACTCTTCATTTACACCCATTTGTGTTTTCTACAAACTGTTCTCAAATGCATCCATAATACTCAGACTGACTTCCAGCAAGCCATTCCTAAGATACACATTTTCTAAACTATCATCTTAGTTTCTTCACACTATTCTAAAGGTGAAATCTTTTACAGACAAAAGACTCCTGGATTTGGACTCTGCAGCAGCAGAGCACTGTCCCCATGCTGAGAGAAGGAAATAAATATTTGTGTCAATACTGAGCTCTACCAGCACAGGCAAGGGAAACACAGTAGAAGCATTGATGTGTGCAAAGCTTTTGGAGGGGGAAAAAGAGATAAAATACAATGGCTTCGTTAAATCTTCTTTCACAAATTATTGTAGGGATCTTTTGTCTGTCTCTGGATTTCCATGTTGAATAAGTATAAGGACACAGCCTATATGAAAGCTGTGAAAGCAGACTGACACTGCAGGAGCTTGTGGTGTCCTGACTAGGGCAGTTTGTGTAAGCATATTTGGTTAGGTTCTCAAAGGTATGCCAGTGCTATGAAAGAATGATTGAGAAATGAGGAGCAGTAGGATGCAGTATCACAGGTAGCATCATTAAAAAGCAGACTTCCCTCTGAGATCCTCCTTTGTAAAGGAGGCAAATTGCATGGCAAATTCCTGTTTCTTCAGAAGAGTAGAGGTGGGGTAGGGTGTTGGTGCTGTTAAAAACATTTTCTTTTATTGTTGGTAAATTAGATGTGTTTGAATAAGGTAGGAGAGGACACATTCTCAGGAGTCTGAAATCTACCTTGAGTAGACATTAGGAACAAGGGCTGGTTAAACTGTCAGTGCTCAGGTACTGAGTCCCACAGTCATCCTCAGCTCCTACCCAGCAGAAATAGCTCAGCCATGCCAATGCCAGTGTTTCAGGGGCAGGATCCTAGCTGGGATGAACAGAGTGAACTCTGCCACATGGGAGGTTCCTGAGGAGCAGTTACTTGAGTTGATTAGTGCAAAAGACATCTTCCATTGCTTATTATTTCAGCTGCTGTCCAATGTACTGCTTTTTTCTTCACTGCTTCTATAGTTCTTTAATGCTGCTAATTCTGCACGTGCAACAGGAGAAGCCGAAGTTCAAACACAGTCAGGGGGTGGCAGGACGGGGCTGGAACTGCTGCGGGGGAAGGTAGGACAGGGGATGTTGTGGTGAACAGGAGAGAAGTTTTTCTTGTGGTTTCAGCTTTGGTTTAGACCAGGCCATTGCTCATATTTTGTGCAGTACAAGCACACGTTTGCAACACGAGATTACACTCATTTTTCACCTGGTAAATCCATTCCTGTGTTGAATACTGTTAGTGTGCCAAACCAACAGTATTGTAGCTAACTACTACTACTGTAGTAATATTTGTATTGAAGCAAATCTAACAGCATTCCAAAAAACAACTACTTTTCACAGGAATACCACATACATTTAAAATGTCTTGTTGTACTGTATGCTACTGTCAGTTGAAGGAGTCATTCAGTTCATCTTCTTCCATTCAAAGATACCTGTCAGTTAATTCATGTTTGTTACACTAAAAACTGTGGAAATTCAGGAGAATTACATCAGTAGCATGTCTGACCATACCAAATTTCTCTGCTGAAGGTAAAACATATGAAATAAAATTAGAAACAGATAAAGAAAATTTCTTCATGTGATACTTCAACAATTAGCTGAGATATGACCAAGATGACAAATGGGTGTGTGGAAAACCCCTAGCCTGAGGGAGTTGCTAAATTTGAGTTGTTATAAAATACCCCAAATAGTCAGTTTAACTTCATAGATGTGATGCCTTTCTTAAATAACATAAGCATGGAAAACCTGCGAGGAATAGGAGTTGTGCTAAGCAGTGAGTTAGAGCAAATATACACTCTAAATATATTCTAGGTTTCCCTCAGTCTTGTCTAGTATTAATCATCCCCTTCAGTGCTTCTCTAGAAGTATTTCCAAATAAAGGCTAATCAAGCTAAGCTCATATATCCCTGAAGTTTTCAAGCCTGAACATGTGTATTTAAGACAGGAGACTGGCCCATACTAAAAGTCAAACAAGATGCTTACTTTGTTTTCCTTCTCTGTAAATTGTTGGGTCTTTCTTATAAAGTGACTGTTTCCTGGGGCAAACCTAGCAATAGGAACCTTTAAAATCACATTTGTTTACTTGTTATTTAGCAAATGTCTTGCAAACAGAATGTTAGCACCTATCATGAGCTAAGAGTTAATAGCTGTGTATTTTAAAGGAATGTAAATGTTGTAATAAGCAGTAATTCCACCTATGTGAGGCAGGAAAGGAGAGGAGCAGAAACTGGAAAAAGCTAAGGATAGCATACTATGTGCATAAAACAACAAATGCACCTTCTTGCTTGCTCATTGTTTACAAAAACTGACACATAGTATATCTTGATTTAACCTAGAAGCATTCAAATCTACATTTATTTAAAGATAACTGAGGCAAAAAAGTGCTCTATATGTGATACATATGCCTGTCATCCCTTTCAGCATGATATTTTGCACTGTGAGATGCACACTTAGAATAACAGATCTTTTAGCAAGGTGACAAAGCCACGGCTCTTCTAAGCAGCTTCTCTGCAAACATTAAGTTCAGCATGCAAATGTACTGACAATAGCCTTGGGTTTTTTCCCTTTCACTATGAAAGAAACTGAATTATTGTAGTTGGTTTAAATACTGTAGTTAAAATTATGGCTGTCTTGGTCTCACAAATGAGACACAGGCAGTATTCTAATTCCATCCATCCCTTTGACGTTTCATAGTAAATATTAAAAGAATTGCATGCCCCAGAAGAAAAACAAAATCCTCTGCACTTCATCTAAATTCTTTGAGGTTCAGTATTAATGCTAAACATCCAACCACACCTTGTGCTAAGGACTTTTAAGGAGCTATTAAGACAAAAACTGACTTGGGCAGAAATGGTACTCAACTCTTATGCTAATGCCCTCACCATGAGCCTGATTTGTGGGTACAGCTAAGAATGATTATCTGCAGTAGGTGAGGAGACCACAGCAAGGTAGACCAGTCTTGTCATGACACACATATTCAAGTAATGCTTGCCAAAGGTTATTGAACTTATTTTTTACTCTTTCTTTTACATCCCTGAAGGCTTGGGGTGGGTAGAGGGACGATTACCTCATGTCTCCAGTTGTGAACCTCTGTATCTCTGTAAGAAACACCACAGCTTTTTGCCTTGGAGGCTTGTTTGCTGTGAGGTGCCCACAGCAGCTGTGCCTTGTTGCCTTTCTTATAAGTGAAATGCATGCTTTGTCACCCAGTTTGTCTAGCCTGATCTGGAGCAGATACCTGTACTGCTGTATCTCTAATTTCCTGTTGCTATGTTTGAAGGAATGAAACACTGTGTACTGTCCAGTGCTCTCAATCAATCAAGACAGGAGTTTGTGGTTGCTATTAAAAGTGATGGTATAAGCTCAGTGGCCTCATCCAGCCTGGGGTTACCTAGCACAGCAGTGCTTTCCTCATTATTAAATAAGATGAAGGCATTGGTCCAAGACTGACAGGAAATAACAATCAAAGCTCAGACAGGCAGTTCAGAAATACTTAGGTGCTTCTGGCTTTTTCCATACCAGGGCAGTTATATCAATGCCCAGGTGTTACACAGCCCTCGGCTGTCAGGAGTCTATTGAGAATGACAAAGGTACAATGCAGTTCAGCTCAGCTTCTGATAAATAAACTTCAAAAAGTTGTCAAAATGGAAGTATTTCAGATATTGTCTGGAATGGGCAATCATTCAGTGAGGGGGGGAAACCCAACAATTACTTAGTCAAGCATTGAGGGATTCTTTCTTATTCAGGATCTCCTCTTGTCTTTTGTTCTGCAAATATTTTGAGAGGAGCAACATTTCCAGTAGGAGCTGCTGGGAGAAAGACCATCACTAAGTCTAAAACATGCTGCCTCAAGCTCTGTGCTCCCAGCCAACCTAGTAACTGTTCAATCCATTCAACACCAGCAAGCTTATTCACTAAGGGACTTTTATGCTGGCAGTAGGGCACTGAATATAGTAAGTTGCACAATTTGGTTATAATTATACTTCTGGAAATAGAATGTAGTAATGAATATTAAAAACTTGCTGCAGATATGGGAAATCTGAAAATATCCCCGTAGGACTTTTTTTTGTTCACAATTATAATGAAGGTCGACCTGTTTCATCAGCATATACTTAAACATTTGATTTCCTTTTACTGTTTTTCAGAGGAATCACTGTATTTTAATGGAATCACCTAGACTAAATTGTTTAACTGTGGGGCACTTAATTATAGAAAATCCTATTTACAGAGTTGATAAAGCTGAAACAGGAAACTTATGCATGCAAAGTTTAATAAAGCATTTTAATTATAGATAAGGCAAAATAATTCATTTATTCTTACTAGTTTGTTATCCAAGCACATGTTATGTTTTACCTCTTTCAGGTAGATCTGTTCATTGCAAGAAGATAACTAATATTCAACTGCATATTATTTTAGAGATAAAAAGTCAAGGCTTTAAAATGACATTAGGGAATGAGGTATATCTCTCTAAGAAGTAACCACATTCAATTTGAAACTTCAGGGAAGAACATCACACCTCTTTTCCTTTAGAAAAGCTTGAGCTTCATTCTTAGACTCTCTTTTTCTGGCACTCAGCATTAGAACAAGAAAAGATCATGCACAGTTTAAATTAACTTCTACATCATTCTTGTGATAAAACTGCTTAACAGCATTTTTAGTAAAAGTAAAGCTCCTATTTCTTCCTCCTTGTCAAGGTCAAGATATGTCCAGCTAGTAAAAAAACCCACAGCAATATGCAGGCACTTCTTGAAGGTTTTTTTTTTTACATATCCAGTATCTGGATTTGACATATATTCTATCAAAACCAGAAAGTTATCAACCACTAAAGCGATGGTACAGGAGCCATTTATGGAAAAAAACCTTCACCTATTTCAATGCTGACCCCAGTTTTAAGTTTCTCCAGACTGTCACTGCAGAATGAAAATAGTGTAAAGAAACTGGTTTTTCCCCATGCATCTGGAATACTTTAGTTTGAATTATCTCTTCTCTGTGCAAAACCTCTTTGCTAGATCTCTACATATGCTGATTACATTTAGCACCTCTTTCTAAACACGCAATGTGATTGTGAATGCAGTTATAGTAAAATTTAAAATACTGCTAATACATTTACATATTAATATATATAAAAATATTGTTAATTTTGTTTGGAATAACTAACGTAACTCTTGCATAATGCCTCTGACAGTCTGGTTAAAAAAAGCACCTCATACCTGCTCCTGTGGCCACTTCTGTCTGTCCTCTGGGGATCTTGACTTTGCTTTAAAACCTCGATGCACATCTCCACTGTGCTTAGAGGCAGATGGGATATTCAGTGATTTTGGCCTCCCCTCGTGCCTGTTAGCACTGTGAACAGCTTCTCCCTTTGAACAAGTCTCTTTGTAGTCATGTGCCATGTTTTCAGTCCCAGTGTGCTCTGGACTCATTTCTGTTGTACTGTTAATACTGCTCATGCTCATACTCATTTTGATTTCTGCTACAATCTGGTCAATGTCCTCTTCCTGCTCTTCCAGCTCTGCATCCTCTTTTCTAGAATGGTATGGTGATATTCCCTGTGAATTTCCATTAGCCTCTGCTGGGTAATAGTCCGGATAATCACCTTCACTTTGACAGTACTGTATGTTTTCTTCTTGATCTTGGATGTCCAAAGATGATGCTTCATCCTCCAAAATCTGAATGCCATTATCTTGACCTTCCTGCCACTCTTGCCTGTCCATCACCTCATTTTCATCTTGGTGCTGAATTTTGCCTTCAGCCCATTCTTCTACAGCTTCCTGACATTCATCTGTTTCAACATGGTGCTCCTCATGGGGAGCATACTCCTCCCCATTGCAGTCCATTCCTTCCAGGTAACTGTCATCCTCTGGACAGTATCTGATGTAGTATGTGATCCCCTCCTCTTCTTCTGGCAAGCCCTCATCGTAGTCCTCCTCCTCAGAAGTGTTGTTTACATAGTCAGAGCTGGAGTCGCCATCTCCGCTATGGTCATTGCACTCGTGTTCCACAGGGGTAGGACTGCCTGGTCTGACAGGTGCTAGTTCTGCCTCCTTTGCTGCATAATCTTCAATGGGAAGGTCACTTTCTTCATTTTCAGGCTCCCTGTTGTGAGATGAAGTCAGGCAAGCTCTGGCTCTGTGATCCAGCATGCTGGCTGTAGTGCTTTGATGTTTCCTGTTTGCCATAGCCAGCTCCTTACATGACAATCATTTCCAGCAATTACTGCAGGGAAGATGGAAAAACACACATTAAGGAAAAGGTCATCAGCAGAGAACAGTGATGTTAATAGGAAGCAAACTGATAGATTCATTTGGTAAAAAGCCTGTGTTTGTAGATATTTGACCAAATTCAGACAGCTAACTTTTAAAATGCTTATGCTATGGAACCATGAAATCAAAGTAATAAGTTGCACTCTGAAAGGAACAGATAAAGAGAAGGTTCTACATTTGTGCTAAATGTATTCTAGTGTAGGCTCTCTTCTGTCAATTTGACAGAAAATTAATCCTGAACCTTGAAATTAGTTTTCAATTTCTCTTTCTTGCCAGTAAGGGGTCATGCTTTGATCACTATGCAGTAACGGGACCTCTTTTCAATTTTCAGCTTAGGCATTTCTTTAACGTGTACTGAAAGCAAACATTTAGAATCTGACCTGCTCTTACCAAAACTGAATGAAAATAATTATACTAACTTGGCAGTCACATAGTGCACTAAAAGATAATGTATTGGTATTAAAAGTGTTACTTTTAAAAAAGCACTTGCTGGTTTATTAGCCCTTTCTAGCTGGATTCCATGAAGTATCTCCCATTGTTATACCAAATATTGCTTTTAGAAGAGATTATTGCAGTTGGAAGGGACCTACCACAATCACCCAGTGCTGACCAAGTTAAAGCTTGCTTTAAGGGCCTGGTCCAAAT
Organism: Promerops cafer; assembly: GCA_013398275.1. NCBI lineage: Eukaryota > Metazoa > Chordata > Aves > Passeriformes > Nectariniidae > Promerops > Promerops cafer. The sequence continues at coordinate 1,731,394 of VZSE01012296.1, read as the reverse complement.
GCCTCTTAAAACACTGACAGGCTTGGGCATTGACTGCCACTGGAAGCCTGTTCCAGCATCTGGCCGTGCTCTTGGTAAAGAAATGCTTCCTAATGTCCAGTCTGAACCTGTCGTGATACAGCTTTGAACAGTTCCCAAACATCTTATCAGTGGGTACCTTCTCTGGGGAGAAGTTCAGCACCTCCCTGCCCAGTTCCCCTCTGGAGGATGCTGTAGAGGGCAGTGAGGTCACCTCAGCCTCCTTTCTAGAAACCAGACAAGCCCAAAGCCCTTTGCCATGCCTCAAAGGACCCCTCCTTCCTGCCCTTTCACCAGCTCTGCTGCCTTTCTGTGCATACATACAAGGACTTTCACATCTTAAGTGATGGGGTCCAGAAGTGCACCCAGCTGAGGCTGCATCAGTGCTCAGGATAGTCCTGTGCAGCAGGATAATCCTCTCTTCTGACCAGCTGGTCACAGCGTTTGACAGAGCCCAGGGTGTGCTTTGCTCTCTGGGCTGCCAAAACCCATTGCTGAGTCCTGAGCTGCTGTCAACCAGCACCCTGGAGCAGAACCTGGCATTTAGAGTTGTTAAATTAATCATGGCCCAATGCTCCAATCTATCCAGATCCCTCTGCAACAGATCCCTCTATTTTTGAAAGTCTAATCTATATTCCAGGTAAAACACACATTTACAATAAAAGCTCACTAATTCTTCCTGCTAAACACTTGTGCTACTTTAAATTATATTTTTTTGTCTAAATACTGGATTCTAAATAAGCAAGGGTTATATGAACTATATAAAAAATAGTTAAAGAAAATAGCTAATTCTAGACAGGCTTGACAAGTGTGGTCTGCTGCATCATTTAGAAGGGGAAAATAATCTACTTTTAGTATTTGTGTTTCTCTGTATTTTTTTGTATGCTTATGATAAACTTGACTTCATTGGAGTGAAGTGAGCTCAGGCTCCTCACCTGCACCACACAACTGCAAGAACATTTTGATCTAACCAGTTTCCAAAGGCTTGAGCAATAAAACTAGCATGGAGCTAGAAGATTAGAGGAGCTGTATAGGGAGTAATTTCTTAGGCATTATGAACTTAGAAAAAAAATCCTGTCACTGTAACCCAGAACATCATAGATATCCCTGCAGAACTTCTGATACCACAAGAAAACTCCCAATCCTTAGTTTGGGACAAATCCAGGGATCTGATGTATGTATGGATTATCATAGATAATATCATGTGGCAAATCTATCCCTGAAACCTGGGTTCTAGATTCTGAGATACAAAGCAGAGATGACATTAATCACACAAGGAGGTATGAAAGGAACCCAGCATATGGAGTCCTTTTTAGTTGTTACCTTGCAGAATTAGTCTTGACAGAATAAAGCTTTTAAGTAAATAGTGTATCTGAAGAGAAGTTTTAAAGGAGAAGAGCACTGAAGGCAAAACTTTCTCAGTGATTACTTGCCCCTCTTCACTGTTGGAAGAACTAGCAGACTTGCAAGGTTTTCTCAATGCAATCTGCATGCCCACTCTCCCTTTAATTATAATGCTAGTTTTTACTTTGGAGTCAGTTATAAGAAATTCAGAACACCAAGCTATCCATCCACTAGGGTTAGTCCGAGTCTGATTTAGTCAGCTCTTACTGCAAACTAAGGATGTTTTGGTACTGTGACTGCAGTATAAACAAAATTTATTTTACATTGGATTAAAGTAGTAATCTAAGTCACAACACTGCAATGCTCTGCACAGGCTGCAAAAAAATGCCCACAAGCAAGACAAATTGCTTGTATGACCATCTCAGGCATGAGTACACTACATAAGCATGTCTAAAATGAGTTAATATGGAGACCTATAATTTTGAATGGCACTGCAAGAAAACTACAGAGATCTCATCTGGTTTAACCAAGAAAATTTTTTTCCAAGAACAGAACAAATTAAGTGCCTCTTATTGAAAGAAAAGTTCTCATCTGCAATGGCCTCAATCTTCTAGTGGAAATATTATCCATATTAAATAATACTTGAGTATTTACAGTGCAGTTGGCCCTGCACTTGAGTCACTACAGTGTAGCTGAAGATACAGAATCAGAGTCTGTAACAAGCACAGTCTGAGACCCATGACTCAGATTTTCCTAAAGCATATGGAGATGAGAACCTTTTTTTAGCCAGTATAATGAAGTTTTTCCACCCACATCTACGACTCTGCATTTGGTATCCAGGCCCTAAAACTGCCATAAGTGGTATCTCTGCAGTAATAGCCTTTTATAAATTCCAGTAGTGAATGCTCAAAGATGTTACTCACCTGCAGGAAAATCCAGTGCATTCTAGATATTCTAGAACACATTGCAGGAAGCCACCTGAATGTGATCTGAGAGCCAAAAGGCAGGGCAGGAGCCTAGGGAGGGAGGGGTGGCTGATGAGTGGAGCTCCATCAGCTGTGGGGAACTGCCAGCATGAGGGTTCTCAGCTGGGCACTGCAGTCCTGCCCCACCTGGGGCCTGGTAATGTGCAGCACCTGCACTGTGGTGGGAAGAACTTCAAAAAAAATAGTGGCAGACTGGAAATTTTTTAGAGCGTAGGTGGTAAGAAATAGAGAAAATAATTCCTCTCAAGCATGACTAGCACTGATATACTGGGACATGGGAAATGGGTTTTCAGTTAATTCAGCCTGAGCAATGATTGAGGACAGTGCTTTACCCCTGGCAAAACAAGCTGGATTTTTTTGTGAGAGGCAATGCTGATCTTAATGCTGTGGAAACTGAAGTTACAAAGCAATCTCTGCACAATAATTACAGTTCTAGTTGGCCTCCTTTGCAATCTTCTCAGGCACTACTCTTAAGGTAGCAAAGTACTGAAATAAAAAGGCAGAATTTATTATTTTCAGCCCATGAATTGCAGACTGAATGTGCACTGATTACAGCATCTTCAAGTACAAAATGTAACTTCTCCAATTGTACCAACACATCAGAATTACTGAGCTGAGTTTTCAAACACTAGTCTGAGAACTGCTCTTTATGGAGCTGCACATACATTACTGTCAAGGAAACACCCATCTGTATTTTAACTCAAATATTAGAACAGCCAGGGCAGCCTAGTTTTCTTCCCCTGAATCAAAATATCGCTCAAGCTTCCTAGCAAAATGCTTTAGTCACAGATTAGGTTTAGCATAACCTGAATATTTTAAGCTGTTTCATGTCACACAGCAACATTCCTGAGGGACACAGGTCTAAACACTTCTGTCTTCTCACCTACAGATACATTAATCTTCCAGGTTTTAAAAGTACAAAACCAGAATTTTGACTTTTTTTTTTAGAAATGCAACAGACACCAAATTTTTACCATGTGTTCTGCTACTCAGACTACTGCACAAAGCCTTCTGAGTCCCTGACTGCATGGATTAGTACTTCAGCTAATCTTCACATCAGTTACTGTAACCTTCTAACATAGATATCTTGAGAAAATTAGAAATTGGTGAAAATACTGGATTTCTATCTTATATTACTCAATATTGAAGTGAAGAGAGGAGTGGATTTGCTGGATCCAGAGGCACTTTATCAATAAAGGCTCCAATTGAGCCTACAGATCATTTCCTCTGCTTGGTGTAAGACTCCCTCCTACTTCTTGTATCTCACCTCCCTCCTTGATAGCAGAGAGTTAGGTCAAACTTCTGCATCACTCCAAGCACATTTTTTCACTTCTGGCTGCAGTTGGGATCAGTGCTGGATCCCTGTTTACCTTCCTTGGGATTCAGTAATTTTATCTTGCTGAGACAATCAAACCCTGACTTCAGTTGTACAGTGCATCACTGAATCTCCATCAGTGTTGTCGGGATCAGTGAATAAGGGACCAGTTACACAAGATTCTCACTAAAAATGTTTTTCTTTCAATAAGGGTTTTATTTTATTTTTCTTAATTTTCTCTGGCTCAGCTCAATGTTGAAAGGAAAATCAATCTCCAGGAAACACATGCTGCATTTCCATGTGAGAGTAAAAAGGAGTATGTATGGGGCAACCAATTTCTTCTGCTCCTAGAAACAGGACTACTGGTTTACAGCTGGAATTTATTCTAGTCAGTGCTCATTATACTCATTAGTTTTCTCCTGAAAAAAATGTACCTAATCCCAGACAGCTGTAGTGAGGGGTTTATCAACCTTAACACTTCTACATCTTTTCACCCATGTAGAAAGATCTCTTTACTGTCTTTGCAGTAAGAGACCAATTCAATTAGCATTAAAAATGGGAAATGGTACACAACTATAAACATGGTGAAATACCCAGTATCATACTGCTGGCTGTGGTTAAAGAGCTGCATTACATCTATACTTGATTCAAAGAAATGCTTTTAGTGGGAGCATTTTAGTGGGAGCAAAACAAGTTATTTACATTTAACATGCACAGTGATCTAAGGGGGCAGGGGGGGCACTGTTAGGTTCTTTTGGCAACAAATATACTTTTGCATGCTTATCTACAGCCAAATGATTTTTGAGCCCAGCTGTTCCAACTTACAGGTGAACCTAAGAATTTTACTGGCCTGAATTTAATATAGTCACCTTATTTTGCAAGGCCTCTTTCCTGTGCCTTCTCCTCCCCAGGTTCGTTTTTCCATCTACTCTTCAGTCTTTCTCCCACACTTTAGGTATCTGCACCCTTTGTCAGTTTTGACAAAATTGACACTCAAGTTTTGGTTCCCTGGAAATGTTCAATATCTCCTATTTTCTGCAGATATCCTCTGCAATCTCACTGCTATTAAACTGGTTCTACTCTTTATAAGTCATGTTCAGATGTAAGTTATAAGCACTGCCACACAATTTACTGCCAGGCGAGATCATAGCACATACAGCCCACGGCCCTGCTTCTCTCTGCTGAGCTGTGCCATGGATGCATTGCTGACTGGAGCTATTCCATATGTTAACCCTATACATTCATAATCCAGAAATGCTGGAAAAAGAAAAAACAACACCCAACCCTCTTAACATGGACATATGTTTAGATCTGCTACATTCATCTACTTACTCAGTACACCTGTAACTGAGATAACAGTATTTTTCAACAGAACTGCATCAGAAATTCATGATTGCACAGCTTTATGCTAATTATACCAGTCTCTTCTCCAATAAAGAGATAAGTTAAAGTGGAAAACAATCTAACTCCAATTCATTCAAAACAATTTGTAATATTAAACTAATAGTATTTCTCAGTAGGCTTTCATTACAGAAGACTTAATAGGCTCCCATCTGCTAAGTTGGTCCAGAGGAATTATGACTGATCCTAGTCTGGGAACTGGAATTTTTAATAAGCTGGTAACAGAACATGAGCCTGCTGTGGCTATGTCAGATTCTGTAGTTGTTTGATTCCCCAAGGCCAAACTGCATTAGCTTCATTTTTCAGTGGCACTGACTCTCCAGACCATGAGAATGGATTATGCAGAGCTCCAGTACAGAGTGCAGGGTGACTGCCAGCTCCTCTAAAAGCAGGTGGGACCGGGATCCTGACCCTCACGGGAGCCCTAATCCTGCAGTGTCAGTGACAGCAGACTGAGCATGTGACAGTGTGACAGGGGCTTTTGGAAGGAGCACAGCCTCTCACAGAGGGAAGCGAGGAGGGGACACAGCACAGGAGGAAGGGGTGTGCTGGTCCCCCGTGCACAGAGTGAGCCTGGGGAACACTGACTTTCTAGTGCTGGTGATGGAAAGAGTCTCTAACAATGAGGAGTACCACAACATAATTAAATTAGGGTCATGTCATGACACTGCAAGTGACATCTCAATGTTACTGAACTTGTCTCACTCAGGCTGGCACAGCCTGACATAGGATTATTAGCTAGTCCTGTTAAAAATGTCTATTCCTTTTCTCTGAGGCTTTTGAATTTAAAACAAAAACACTTTATAAAACGCCAACACGTTGTTTCAGGGAGGGGAAAGGCCTAAGACAGAAACTGTCGTTACTAGGACATAATCAAACTGGTCCTTTTATGTCCAGGATGTGAGATCTGCATGGCAGTAAATACCTACAAACAGAGTCATATGCATGCCTATCTTTTCCTCAATGCAAGCTCAGCAGGTCTAGCATAGCTCAAAATACATGTTTCTTTGGGATTTTTGTGGCCATAAACTATTCAGGGGTGCTGCTTGAACTTGCATATCTCAGGGATGGCAAATTTCCTCAGTTCGCTCCAAAAAACCTTTAGGGAGCAAGGGGAAAAAACTGGCAAAGATACCTGAGAAATCCAGACAATGGCAGTGCTAAACTCCAGTCTTTGTGATTTGATGCCTCACTTGGAGATGGCTTGATATATTTATAAAATGATAAAATGGCTTCATTCACCTATTTATGAAAATATACCAGAAAGAATACTTTGAAATAAATGCCTGCATAGAAAAACTATTAATTTTTAGCAGCTGAGATCTGATTTTTTTTCTGTGAAACTTGAGACTGAAAACTGGGCTGAGGTCTAGATTTTCCTTGTGTCTAGAACTCCAGTATGAGTATAGACAGCAGTGGAGTTGGTCCTGGGAATGCCACTTCTGCCTTTTACAGTGTATGTTATCTTTGCTCAGAAAGATTCCTACATGCTTTACTGAAATCTTCATGAATACAAGAAGTATCTAGGTAAGCCACACTAAAGCAGCTTTGCACATATATGACACTTCAATGGTGCTATTGACACTCTAAAAGAAACCAAACAGGCAAACTCAAAGAGAATAAGAGAGAACATTGAATTTATGGGGAGTATGTTTCTTTCTATGAGTTTTTCTTTGCATAAACAATACATTTGATGAAGAATTTTTAAATTGCTAAGTTTCATTTTTGCAGGAAGTGACTTTAAATAGTCAGAAGCCATTTAGAAAATTAGCTTTGACAAATAGATATTATGTATGAAATAAACCAGAAGTTTTTTGTCCGTGTTGTTGACAACTCAGGACATTTCCAGGAAGTTTAAAGCTTTACTTTAGGAACTTCCAGTTTCTCTTGGTTCTTGCAAAATGACCTAAATAATCCTTTCATTTCTTCTTTCATCCAAGAGAATTTTCTTCTCAACCCACAACAAGAATTAGAGGGCTGAGAGAAGTCCTAAACGAGCTCTCTTGCTACTTATTTTAAGGTATTTCTACTCTCACATGCTTGACCTCTTCTAGATAGCGTTATAAAAATAAGAGTAGCAAATGTAAAATGTGGATAGAATTAACAGCAACTTGCTATCTAGGATTTTCATATTTATCCTTCATTTTTCCTTCACATTTCGTTCATTCAAATCCAACAAAGTACAAATAAGGAAATACATTTCAAAACACCGCTGTCTGCACCAGGCAGAAACCTCTTGGGATTCAGAAAAATGTTTTCTGTTGTCCTGTGAAATTCCATTCAAAATTAGCCTGTTTTAATCTGACTTTCTCTTTTCCATGAGTGCCTTTAGAAAATGATGACAATTTGTCAAAAAACTTTATAAAATCAAGACTGTAGTTAGATGTCTTTCAATATTTCTTTATTTTCTTAGTCTCTTCTAAGACCCAGTTTCCCATCTCCCTGCTAGGCTGGTGTCAGGCTGGGGCTGCCTCAGGTCTGAAAGAAAACAAAGCACTTTACACACTCTGAATAGACAAACCAGAAAACCACCAAACACACCTTCTGTGATTTGAGGAGGGAAGAAAGAGATGGTCAGTGTTTCCCCAGTGCCTCTGGCTCACACAGTAGGTGCTGAGAGTTTTGTAGCTCACCTGCAGAGCCCAAGAGCAGCTGGGGTTCATCTAACACTGACCCTGTGTCTGGCTGTACACAGTCCCCTGTTTTCAGTAAGGGCAAAAACAAAGCTGGAAGCTACAAATTTAAAATACCAACAAAAGTTATTTAGACTTGTTAATTGTCGCAACAACATGGTAAAGTCCAGATTCAAGATCTTCCTTTTAACCTAAACTCCCCATCCTCACACAGTGTACATCTGTGTTATAATTTCACGATTACACATTACACATTATTTTATACTGATGCCTTAAGTTTTAGCTTTCCTACATTCCAGATTCTGTACTGTATTATTACATAACTCTGAACTTCATATAAAGTATTAGCAAGTTCTCTTCATAAGTTCTCTTCTCTTAGTTGGACAAAACAATCCTTTTCCAGCCCAAGAACCAAGGATACCATTGCAGCTTCAGGCCCAAAAAGTATAAACAACAGTGAACTGAGGAGAGCAACCTGGTATAGGACTTCATAACCTGAAACTGTAATTGGACAATTAACCCCAATATGTAAATGGACCAAAACTCATAAAGGTGTGGAAACTCATGCCTTGGAGTCCATCTTGGGTGGAGCCACAGCCAGGCTCCTGTACTGCCCAAGGTGTATCCTTTAAAGGCCTTTTGATAAACACCTACTTTATTCCTGTAACACTGCCTAGCCTCTGGTCTAGGTAGCCTCTTTAGGCATCAATACCACCTGCCTCTGATTTTCTAAAAGCACAGTTGGGATAGGCCAGGAGGACAAACAGCGAAAGACAACTCTAGATTTGGTGCTACTCAGTGTTTCAGAGCTTCAATTAATCACCTAAATATTATTTTAATATGCTTTACATAATTGACATAGAGACTTAGAAAACAGCAAGAGATTTGCATGGGAAGCAGAGCAAGAATGATCCTTAAAGAAGTGAGGGAAATTTGTGGGGGAAGTGAAGCATTTTCACAGCATCTAAAAATAGATGGTGTTAAAATACATGCCTTTCCAGTTATCTCAAGAGTAGCCACTAAGGTCTTCCTGTGTAGCTAAGACCAAAAAAAATTCTCTTATCATTCTCTGCTTCCTCTTATGTGTCTACTGTGAACCTGAGGCAGTCACAAAAAAAAAAAAAAAAATCACTGAATAGGCAAACAAAGAAAATATTATGTCCATAATCATCATTATGTCCATTAATCATCATTATGCTTATTTTATTAGTTTAACAACTGACAGCAGACTGAGAAATTAAAGTTGTGAGATAACAAATACTCATTTCTGTATGTCAGGATTGTTTCATCTGCAGTTTTGCAGAAATTCTGCCTAAAGCTACAATGGCTGCAGTGAATTAGATGCTGCAAATACACATCCTTGTATCCACAGGCAATGCTCTTAAAATGGAGCAGCCTGTCCTGAGTTACTCCTGAGCTGTAACAAAATGCTGTCAGTGTGCAGATTGCATTCTCAGTAGAAGATGAACTGTGAATGCACTGAAGACATGAACAGCATCCATTGACCAGCCATACCTAATGCACCTCTCCTCACCCTGAAACCACCAACAAACAAGAGATGATGTGCAATGGAGTGTCTGTTAAACCACATCAACATGAACAAGTACATTTGAGATGTTTGATTACCACCTGAGAGTGAAATCTTTGAAATTGTTTTTCTATGGGCTTGAAAGTCTTCCTTTTTGTGCTATTCACCAGGTGATATCGAGGGGTTTTTGAGCTGATTTAACTATTTTTCCTATTTGTAAAAGATTTTACATTCTGAATTATGTTCTTGCATTTCTTTTCATGGTATATAGTATTTGTTCTGTTTGGTTTAATCTAAGAAGCTTTTTAAATTCAATAATTACCTTGTAAAAGCCATTCTAAAAATGCTCTATAACTGGCATCCACCAATAGAAATTAAAAGTAGAACAGACAAAGAAATGCTAAAGACAGTGTAAAATTCCATGGCACTGCAGAGATGGTGTTCTTAAGCATATGTCCCAGCTGAGTGCAGCTTTTATAGTTAAAAAGAGCAGCTATTTCCTGCAGCAGCAATAAAAATGTGTAATCACATATTTAATTATCATTTATTGTTGATGTGGATTAATCATTTAGGGTTTAATTCCCCAGCTCAATGAGTGATACTAAACCTGTGGTGCTGCATCCATGCAGTTGTGAGAGTTAGGACAACTACCAGTTTTGCAGCGCTAAGCCTGATATAGAGAAAAAGCCACCAAAACCAGAACCTTAAAATAAGGCCCCTGAAATAGGGGGAAGCACAGAAGCAGAATATTTGTATTCCACGGAATAAGATGAGACTCCAAAATTAAGGCAATGAGATTTTATGGCTTATTCTTGTGACTGCTCTGCTCTAAGAGATCAGTTTCAAATAAAGAAAAAGTACCCCTCAAGCACACAAAGTTCTAGTGATAGCTATGCAAAGGCATCAACTTTGAATTTTATTCCATAATAAATACAAATTTCAGTATCTCCTTATTTACTGAGAATAAGGGAAAAGCATAGGATGTACAGGAATAAGGGAAGGAGATACGGGAGTAAGGAAAAAGTATACTATATTTTAACATTATCATGCATAAAGAATATATGCCATTCAATTAAAACACATTCAGCCACTCTGAGACAATCTGCAATCCATCCAGATCTCTGGTAGCATTTTCAGTCTGTCTTAGAATGTATTATATGAAGTTTTCCAATGCTTTGCAGAGTAAGTTTCTGCTGACTATGGAGGCTACTCCAAAGCCTGGCAATCTTTCTCCCTCTTGCTAATGTGTATGCTTCTTGTCATCTTGCAATTTCCTGGGGAACATGTTTATCTCAATAACAAAGTTGGTTTCTATGTTGGTTCAAAGTTGGCTGACTTGCACTGCATGATAACAGATCCCTCTAAGTATAACATGAGGCAGTGCTTGTGTAACAGTGGGGAGCATGTGGCTGGAATTCGACAGTGGAACAGACACTGAAGCTGGAGGCAGCTGTGTGACACCTCTTGAGGTCACAATTGTACACATCCATATTAGCAGGACCTGGCCTTGCATGACTGACATGCAAAACCATCACCTACTGCAAGTTCTCCAAGTCTAACACAGCATTTTTTTGGTCAATATGTTCATAAAAAAACAGCCAACTGAAATAAATTTCCTTCTTTTCTCTATTTACTGGTATACTTTTGAAAAGATTAATCACTGGAAAACCACTAAAGAAAATCTTATGCATTTGGCCCCTAATGTCAATTTAAATACTACTTTAGGAATAAAACTGATTCCACTTAAAATGTCAATATATGGAATCATTCTTTTTTGTCTACAATAATTCAGTGTTTTGAAATGGATTGAACAATAACTGTAAAGTGTATTGTGCAGTCAGAAATGTTGTAAAAGGGTCAGACAAAATCTACTTTGTCTAGAATATGGAAAAAATATTAGTCTGCCATGGCAAATTCCTAGAAGAGCTTTTTAAGCCACCAAATCTATACAGTGATGGGTGACTTGAAGGTATAGGTGAAAGGTGAGGCAGGATTTGAGGGCTTCCTCCAAGGTGAGGGATTGGTACTTTTGACAAGATGTGTAAATTCCATATTTCAATGCCATTAGAAGAAAAAAATGAAACTGCAATAAACAGGTCTTCACAGTAAGAAGAAATATAACATCTCTTGGTTCCTTGAGATTCTCTTCCCCAAGAATACAAGTCTAAGCTGTAAATTTGACCATTTCCCTTTAGCAGAAGAGTCCCTGTTGCTGTGGTGCAGCCGCACTGACTGCTGTGAGCCTGGCAATCCGACAGAGCCCTGGCACTCAGCTCCAGCCTCCTGAACACGCTCAGCTGGAGCTGGGATTACTGCTGGCTACAAGGAAAACAGGTTTTATTGAACCTGACATGCAGTTAGTAGAAGGGAAAGGAAATTGGTTAAAGTTAAGCTGTTTGAGCAAGCTTTGCACTCTGTCGCTATCACACAGCTATAAAAGAACCCATGGGTGTTGGCTAAATAGGTTTTCACACACGCAAGAATAATTTTAGTTCATCACGAATTTGAAACCTTGAATTTTTGGAACTGTGTGTCAGACACACACTCCCACTTGCTGCAGAGGGAAGTAAGGCTTCTCTAACAGGTCATGCTTGTTACACAACAAATACACAAGCAAGTATATCTCTTATAGACATTTATATAAGAGATATATTAATATCTACATAGATATAAGTAGTAGTCTATAACGTCATCTCCTTCAGTTCCTTCTCCCACTAGCAAAAAAACTAGGAATCTCTTTAGAAAAGTTATGGGGCTATTCTAATATTAGAATAATTTGGAAAGATGAGTTAGCTTATCAAAGAATATTTGAGGAATTCCAAGATAATAACATGGGTTGGGACCATACTTCAAAAAATGTGATCTTTCTATTTAAACATCATCATTTAAGTACTTTGAGGATTTATATAATGGGATAAATTTATCCATTAACCCTATCAGATAACTATAAGGCAGAGTTATTTAATTTGACATCACCATTAAATAGACATAATGAAAACACTGCATTTTGGTCACATCCAGTTCCACCTGAAATACAGCAACCACGTATATTCCTGTTATTTGTGTCTTTGACATCAGTTTTTTCTTGACAGTTTTCAGAAAGCTATGGCTGTTTAAGAATTAGCTCTTCAGGGTGGATGCAAATATCCCAAAAGCATTTGTGGCAGTCCTTTTTATCATCTCTTTATCTTTTAAAACCCAGGCACGTGGCTTTTAGGATCTGTCACTTGTTGCAGATGTATTTTCCCACACACAGGGAAACCACAGAGACTTGGTGCACCTGAACTCCACAAAACATTACTCTCATCAATATAGCCCTGCTCCACTCCCTTTATTCTTTGTTGTGGTTTCACAGAAATACTGCCAACTCTCATCCTGGCTCAATTTAATTTACAGAGAGGCTGCTTCATTATTTTAATGCTATAGAATTATGTCTTTAATACATTTTTTACTGTTTTTCTTTTACTGCCATCAACTTTCTTCATTGAAATAAATGTCCTCAGCAAAGTCCATAATTTAGAATATCCCCTCATACAAAGAGGTGATGTTATATCAAACTAAAACATAATAGTACTGGGAAAAAGGGGACATTTTAGAATGCTATTATGCAATAGTTTTGTCATTTTTCCATTCAAAAGGAGGAGAAATTCTTAAACTTGATACTTACTTAAAAATTCATGGTGTACAAGCAATTAATGTTTCAAAAGTTACTTATTAGTACTTTATACTTCAGTCTATCATTTACCAAGAAAAGATCCTTTGTTTTTTTTTTTTTTTCTTTATGCATCTGTTCAAATTTTCAACTCAATGAAATTGGAAATGCTTACCACAGGCAACTAATTAATCATTTTGAAATGATTTCATATATGTGCTTCTCCAGCCTTGTGAAGAAAAAATGAAAAAGATATCTTTCCTTCAATAAATACCAATTTCAGGTTAGGTAGAGGTAAATTATGTATACCATTTGAATAATAATGCGGAAGGGAATAACAAAGAATAGGTCACCTTAAATAAAGCCTGGAGATTCAACAAAACATTTCAGACTGTACCATTGAAGGCAAACATTTTCAACCCTACTCCAAGAGCATCCGTTCAGTGAATGGCAAGAGGGCTGGAGGAGGGTGGTTGGAATACTGAGACTGGCAATTTAGAAGAGCTGTAGAGGGAGGTCACTGGAAAGGCCTCATTTGTAGAAGAAAATGGAGATGCTTAACTTTCCCATAACTCAGGGTTTAAGTGCTGGGTTAGAGGTTCACACCCAACCATTTACACTCAAATTTTATAGCTTCTTGATTCTGAGTGTGTAATAACTCCTTTAAAAAGGTTTCTCTTTATCACTATTGACCTTGAAGTCCTGTGAATGGTTTCACAGACTCACTTAACATAACCATAGGGAAAAAGTGAATTTTTCTTTAAAATGTTACAGGAAAAGGACTGACAGCGTTATTTTAATGAGTCAAACCTCACCCAAAATTAGATTCTTCAGGCATGGACAATTGACACGTTCCTCATTAACACTCTTCCTATTCATTTAGTATAAGAGGATTAGGTTGCATTTTTCTCCTTAATAGAACATTGTGGTTTTTAAACTCATACAAATACTTGCATGGTGGCAGATTTAGTAAATAAGTAAAAAAATCTTTTGAAAGACCAAAACAAGGGTAAAGACTATTGTGTTAGTTCTTTTCAAGATAAAATAGTCTGCCTTTGCTCAGCAGAATTAGCAAATGGCAGGGTTAATTTATGAGACCTTTTACAAAATAAAGATAGTGAAGATAATCAGGGACTTTTACTGTGAATTATATTGTGGGATTTTGCATTTTCCACCTTTGAAAAAATATCTGTAGCTTGCAGCTGGCTGTGTTTCAGGCACACTGTTCCTTCATAGATGATCACCTCATTTGAAAAGCAAGATTAGTAAGATTTTTCCTCTCAGTTTCTAAGGCACAAATTGCATACCAGTAAAATCCTCTCCAATTTATAAAAACTGGGTAGAAGATAAAGACTCTGTCAATCACTGTAGCAGATCCTCAGGATGGCTTGAAACCTTACACCCACCAGCTTTGATTTGTATATATACACTTTATGGAAATGAGACCTTTCCTTCTAAATAAGTATTTTGAATGCAAAGTTATTTAACTGTGCTCTGGGTGACACAGTTACAGCTTAGCAGGTTTACATGCAAATAGTCACTGAAAACAAAGCAGTAACCACAATGCCTTAAACTCTTATTTGGTATGAGGGACACACAGTGACCTGACAGGAGAATGCTGCGCTCGATGCCATCTGAGCAGTGAAGGATGTGCCCTGAACTAAGTCTGCAATTTAAATGGGTATTGACAAATGGATTATTGGTCCTTCCTGTTGTCTGCTGTTCCCTATGGCTATGGGGACTAGGACATGATGCATAAAGGGAAAACAAATGATGCTTTGGCATCTGTACTTGAATTGATTTTCACTAAGTCACTACAGGTCCAGCAGGGCCACCTAGAAGGCCAATATTAATCCTTTGTTCACACTTACTGCTTTCAAGCCTGCCCAAGAAGCAGCATGCACAGGCACACTGGTGGACCTGGCAGAGCTAAGCCTTGTATCTGTAGGGCACAGCTGGCCTGAAAGGCTGTTTCAGATGCTTCAAACAGCAAAGAAGGTGCAGAATCATGTAGGTTTGAGCATGGGAGCAGCTCATCAGTGCGTAAAACCCATATCCCTGTAATATGGAGCCACATGTCTGATTTCACAAATGCATATTTACCACCCATTGGGGACCCAGACTAAAGTACCTGAATTATGTGAACCTTTATTTCCTGGTTCCCAAATCAGCACTTTAGCCACAAACATCTTCTTTCTATTAGGTTAGTAAATAACATCTAAAAATGCAGACCAGACTTGACCCTAAGGGAGGCAGAGTGTACTTGGTGAGCAACACCTAGCTTCAAATGTCTCTTGGGCAAAACAGAATAAACTCTCATCTTTCTTCTGTACAAGAAGTCTCATTTACTTCTGAGGCTCACCTAAAGTCTTTTAAAAGTGAAGAAATTGATAGCAGTGCCTCTTTCCTCAGGGAAAACAAGAAGTTGTAGGCAAAACACATTCAAAAAGATTCCTAACCTCACAGAAATAGGTAGACAGTTCTGGGGAAGTCTCATTAGCTATTACTCTGCTCTTATCTTCCCAAAACATCACCTTTTGGCCATGCTGGAAGATGGGATACTGGGCCTGATGGCTGTCTTTCCTCTAAGCCAGCACAGCATGTCACCTAACTCAAATTCTGCCAGTGAATAGCTCTAAGATAGTTCCTACCCTTTTAGCTAAGTTGATACATGTGGAGGCAGGTATTAATTCTAACTTTCTATTTTTATTCACAAAAATTCAGGAACCATTACTAGGACTATTTTTAATAATCATTTATATAAATTTGATTTTTAATTGATATAAAATTAAAGTTCATGTGTACCAGTTTTCTAAACATTTAGGTCTAAATTCACCCTTTTAATCAACACTACAGACAGTTTATTCCCTTATCTGCAGAGATAGGCTATTTAGATTAAAGAGAATTTTGCCCACAGAGAATAGTTAATTATTGGTCAAAATATTTGTTAAAATTAAAAAAAGGCAAATACAAAAATTTTCACTGCTCTCATTAGGGCATACCAGACAAACTCACTGCACAAAATCACCTCATCTATTAGGAGGTCAAATTGTTGGGATGAAAATCAGTAATCAAAGACAAAATTCTTAACCTGAGGCACTTCTGGGCAAAGAAGCGTTCCACAAAATTCTGATATCTCTAAAGAGATGTGTAATAGGTGTTTACAGAGACAAGCTGCTGAAAGCAATCTTTCTGAAATGCAATTTATGTTTTTAAAACAGGTTAGAGTAGTGTGCTCTCTACGTTAGTACCTTAGGAAAAATCACTGAATTCAGTGTTGCACTCCAATTGCAGAGTACTGTGGAATTTGGTTACCAAATATTAAGGCCCCACAGAAGTCAAAGTCAGCTACAGCCACTCTTTGTTATTGCTCAGTAAAGCACAACACAGGAGAGATCTTAATACTGATTTGGGATTTCATTAACATGCCTTCTGTCCAAGAAACCTTTACCAAGGACACATTAAATGCTTCTCAGGGAGAAGTCCTGCATCTACTACCATAGTTACAGCTAAACCATCTTTTCTTTTCTGACTGGGATTGACTACAAAACCAGAAAAATAAGGAGATTTAATTTTTTTAAAAAGCCAAACTGACTTTTCAAGAGTTTCCTAGGAGTACCATTTGCCAGCTTACAGAGACTTAATTTCATGTCTGCGTAATTTCATTGGTATGTAGGAGTGATGAGGAACCTTTGAAGAAAGTTTCTGAAGAAAACCTAGAGACTGTTAGATTGCCACACAATGACCATACAGTTGTCTTGCACCTTAAAGCAATTATCTCTGTGTAGGAAGACTGCTGTCTGAAAGACAAAGGCTCATTTAAAGTCCTTGTACTAAATCTGTTGTGGATGTCTGAGTATCCAGGTACTGCATCAGGAGCCTTCTATAAGCTCTGCAATTCCATTCCATCAGTAGATGATACCTGAATCTAAACAAGCTCAGTGCAAATCCTTTCTCAGATTCACAATTTCTACTCTGAATTAGTGACTGAAAAAGGGAGTATTTTGATTTCACATCGTAAAGATAAAAAAAAGAGTGCCACATCTCTGTTGGTTTGTTATTTGTTTGGTTTTTTACTGGCATATTTGAATCTTCTCCCATCCTTCATTCCTCTCAATGTTAAATTCATTATCATGCCATGTAAGTGGGTCTTACTGCAAAATCACTGAACTCTGAATGTTTGGGTTGTGAATGTTTGCATTATGAATATTGTATCATGCTTTTCTTGCATAAGAGTCCCTGCTGATAATCTAAGTTATGGACTAGATGTTTTTCACTTTCAGATTTTAGATTTTCACATCTTATTCTATCATGTTTTCCTTTTCTCTACTTCTGTTTTTTATTATTTCAACAGTTGTTTAAAGTTATGTCTCTATTTCCAAATGTAATTCTCCAAAGTAAGGACCATCTTTTTTTTTTTTCCTTTTCACATGATTAAGCTATTCAAAACAGGCCTCAAGGCAGTGATTTAACATTTGGTAACACAAAGATAATGAGATTTTCTGGCTCAAAGTAAATCATAGCTGTTGCATATCTTGACAATTTTGTGCCTGGATACTTAACTTGGGGATCAAACCCATTAATCTAGAATGCATCTGTAAATTTATATAATGTTGTACCAATGGATAAAACTTCTCCCTGACTCACGTAAAAAATGTGTTTACTAATTCATGTATACTAAGTGGCAAAGCTGCTAATGTGTTCAGGGTATGCTGTCTGCTGCTGAGAGATAGGGATGTCTGAAAAAGATGTTACAATTCACCTTTTACCAAAGAGCTGTCTTCATTTTTATCATGTTATTTAGAAGGATTTCAATTAAATTAAACTCCCCAAATCTGTGGCTATTACAAGTGCCACCCTGTAAGAATATTGTAACCAAAAAGGATTGACAAAAATTATTCCTCCAGTGTGTTTGGTTTATCTTTGCAGCCTTGGGTCTATTCAATTTCATTATTTCCAAAGCATATGCAATTTCTGCTTGGCCTTTCTTAGAGTTGCTAAGAGGAGAATATCACTGGAGGTGGTGGGGAGGCAGCTACATGTTCAAAACTATGAGGCTGACAGAGGAAAGTAACAATCAACTTGGTAGCTTTCAGGCTATTTTAATTTTTTTTTTTTTAATTAGCTATAAAGCTTTTTCCTTTTATTGCTTTTTAAAACATTTTTCAAATATGTATCCAAAATTTTCTAAATCTTTTTTCAGTAGTAACCTTGTTCAGAATGTCAGTCCTGCTCTCTCAAACACTACCCTAAACATCTGCTGAGGAAATACTAAAATTTCACTAGCTAAACACAATACATGGAAATACTCTCAGAGCAGATACTGCTGGATGAAATTCACATATGGATCTAAAGAAGTGGACTAAAAAGAAATTAGAAATACATATAAAATTGGAAATATTTAGTTATGATTCAACCAAATTTCCAGTTTAAAATTTTCACCACAGAAGCAAATTTCCATATCTTTGGATTTATAAGACATCCATAAGCACAGACTACTACTGTGACCCTCCTTGAATTATCACTGAAAAGGCTGGTGAAAAGAAAAATGCACTTGCAATTTAATGTTGTTTCTCAATTTGCACTATGTAAATCCTGCTTGTCCCATTTTCCCAGCTGTGGTCTCCATGCACAGCAGGCTGGAGACAGCCAGGGTGAGTTTTCAGGAGCAGCTCAAGCAGAAGGGCTGTGCTGTGGCAGCAGCACAGGGCACAGCTGTGCCAGCTGTGCCAAGCCACTCTGGTACCTCCTTGCTTGGGTGACCTGCAGTACAGTCAGAGGATTGTCAGGAGCTAATAATGTTAGTTTTATACAGGCAATCTGCATTTATCTTTTGTGTCTTCTAATTTATCCATATCCATAGCAGAGATGTTTTTTTTTTTTAAGATCGTGCATAAGATCTTTAAAAGCTTTGGTAGTACTGGCAGTTAGTAAGTGGCTTAATTGAGTCTTAATTCTGCAATGCCAACCAAGAGACAACACTGACAAGTAGGAAGGAGGCACTTTACTTATCCATGTGTATTCTAATAGAAGATTCTGACATTCTTCCTGGCCAGTTTTAACCACCTGAAGTCATGACTCTTGGTGTTGCACATGTTGGCTAGCAGCCACAGTTATTTCTGAGATTAGTAGTTTTTTCATTTTTTAAATTTTCATTATTTGCAAGGGTCTCCTGAAAAGAACGTGCAAGAAGAACTGGAGGAGGTAGGAGAAAGGACTCATTCTCATCTAGCTCATGAAGTTGCATCTGTGAGGCCAGTTAATACAAATTATAGAAATGCATGCTGACAATCAAGAACTTGTTAAAAGGGAATCTTTATATTAAAAAAACCCCAAAGTTGAGTTTTTTATTCTATTTAATGCAATAATCCATAAATATGGTATAGTCCTACTGAAGGAAATATTATTTGGAGGAGAAAAGGGAAAAATATTTTCTGCATTTGTAGGCTGGCATGGAATGACTTTAATGTTGCAGTCATAAATGGAGCTAAGCACACTGAATGCCTTTTATTTCTAGTTCTCCACATTAAAATTTTTTCCTGCTGACACAGCAAAGCTGACAACATGCTACAGTAATCAATGCTGTCTGTGTCTCCGACAAACTCAAGCAATGCAGGCTCTGAATGCCTGCAGATATGCTGTCAGTAACAAGCTGTCCTCAATTACTTGAGGAACAGCAAACAGAGCATCTCCACATTACCTGCTGCCTGAAAACCTCTGCCATGTCTTTAGGAGGCACAGCAGAATGTATTATCATTGACTTCAGACAAGCATCATAAAAACATACCAAGGAAAAACCTGCCTTTATTGGTTATTCCAAGATAACGAAAGCACAAAAGGCATCCTTCTCATAATAACATTTTTATCTTCCCTAACAATCTGCATCACACAGCTTCAACATTATGAGCTGAGGCAGGGACACAAGCACACGAGGTGGATCAGGTTATGTGTGAACAGCCCTCAGTTTAGTATCAGGCACCTGCCAGGCTGACCTGCTAACACAGAGCACTGGCAGTGCTTTACTTATGCTGGCTGCTGTAATTAAATGAGTCTGTACAAGAAAGGATACTGCACAGGGACTCCAAGAGTATTAAGGACCTGCAGATCACTGAGGTAAATTAAAAGCTGAAAATTAAAGATGCTCCAAGTATTGTCTTATATTAGAAGGGATTTTGCTTCATAGTAGTACTGGATATACTTAAATATGTATTTTCTCCACGCTTTTATATTGCAGATCTCATGCAGTTTCCTAATTGCCAGTGTAAACTGCAAGATACTTCAGAAAATTGAATACAATGCCTTTTCTCAGCATTCCTGTAATTTTGTATCAATGGCTCAAGGACGTATTCCCACATGTACTCACATAAATGAAAAAACATAGACTCTATTTAAAAACTTCAGTCTGTGCACAAAATTTAACCATTAAATTTATTATTCAACTTTTTGTCTACCAATCTCTTTTCCCCTTTTTAAAATAAGAGATGGATAGAATCTAATGTAATTAATACCTAGTGACTCTAAGGAAAAAATGAAACTTTTTCTTTTGAAACAAGGATATTTTAAATGGTGCTGTAAGAAAATGCCTTCAATTGACACTGGATTCCTTTGCCATCATACTTTTTACTGTCATAGGAGGCCTTTTGGATAGTTTCCTGTATGTCCACAGAGACCAAGTGCCATACACATATATCCATGCATAAGCATAAATGAAAGTGAAAATGAATGCATGCATGATCCTTTCTTTTTAGATAGTGAGCATATGTTCATTGTCGACAGCTACAGGACATGAAGTTTCAACTTCTGAATAGTTCAGGATTCAACAAAAAGATCAAAAAAATTACATTCAACCAGCTCAAAGACAACCATTTAAAAAAATTTAATCTGCAAAATGGAATTCTAGAATGAAAGTCCTTCTAAACTTCAGCATGTTAGGATGTCATGTCAGATTGTAGCAGAACTAAATTCTAGCCATTTGCAGAGACAAATAGGTTGCATCTATTTCAAATCAGAATTATTTTTAAGGTCATTTCCTGACATTTTCTGTCAAGCTGATGTTTCTACAGGATATTGGGGCATTTTGGTTTTATGCCTGTGTGGATAAAGGAAGTATTCTCCCCCAGGTTAGAATAACAAAGGATTTCTGTTCCCATTCTGATTCCATAAAAAAGAATCTACTTCCTGGCATCTCCTGCCTCCTTTTATTTAGAAAATTCTCTAAAATGCTGGCAATCCCTTTGATTCCCCCTGTCTCTAGGCAGCACTTCATAATCTACATATCTTGATTAGTTTGTCCTATAAATTTTATATTGTTACAAAAAATTAGTGGTTGCTAGAACAGGGTCTATCTCTACAAAGCTGTATTTTAAAAAGTCTGTATCCAGTTGACTTGTTGCAAATGAACCAAGTGAAAATGATGATGCCTTCTACCCTTTACAGGAACATAAACTGTATTCCAGCAGAAAATTCAGATCCTTCTTCATAAGACTCCAGTGTTCTGCAGAGTTTGTTTCTTGTTATTCAGCCTCAGCAAACCATATAATATCAATTACTTTTTTTCCACACCATTATACTATTTTCTGCACTGTATTGCTAAAGATAACCTGTACTTTCCAGACTACTTGGATGATAGCTGTGCTCCTTGGACACAAATCTAACACTGAGGATTCCTGTCTTTCACACCAAGATTCTTCTGCATCACACAACTACCACACCACTTTCAAGGCCAAGCAAATATTAAGGGCTAAATTGCTAATCCAAAATAAGACATGGTGTATAAAGACTAAAAGAGAGTATTTATCTATTTTATTTTCCTTAAGTGCAGGATAAAGGATGGTACAGACTGCACCACTAAATGTCAGGGGGTACCATAGCAGTGAACACTAACACTCGTCTCGTGTGCTGGACACAGCTCCAGCTGGCACCGCCTCGCAGCTGACCAAGGGAGAAACAGAGATGTCTCATGCAGGGAGAAGAATTCAGGGGTTTTGTTGTACTGTACACTCAAGACATTCTTTGCTTCTCCCACATTAACACTAATAAGTGTCACTTCTAGCAATTTTTGTTGTTTCAGGTGATCTTTGACTTAATTATAAATGACTCAATTTTTCTTTCTTAAAAATAGCTGCTTCCTTTTACCTTCCCCAGTGAGGATCCACTGCTTGTAACAACAGTTGCAGCAGGCACTGTACACACACAGCATGCACAGCATCAAGGAGAATAAAATGCAAGAAAGCAGAGAAAAACATACTTGTCCACAGCCTTGATTTTTAGCAAGTCACTACCAAAACAAAAGGCTTTCATTCTCCCAATTATTCTTTAAAAATATGTTTTACACTAAGTACTCTCCCACTGAAAGTGATTGAAAAATACTTTTCACCAAGAAGTTCAATTTCAGATGTGAGCAGCTTGCTCTGAATTGTGTAGGCAGCACAAGAACACTGCAGAAGTGTTAGTGTAGAAGTAACATATAAGTGCATGAATAACGTGTTACTGATTTAACTGTGAAACATGTTCTTTTGGCATTCATAATTAGGGGCAGAACAGATGGTGAAAGCTTAATATGTCCATTAAAATAAATTATGTTGCCAGTGTTTCCTTAGTCTATAAAACTTTGATTGAGTTGGCGATTTCAGATTGGTATTTTTTGTTCTCCTTGGAATAGTTCCTGTGCATATGCTGGAGAGTATTTTGTATTGTAACTGCAGCAGAAAGGGAAAAAAAAGAATTTTGGTGGGGAATTCTGTCTAAGACTAACAACATTTTTAAATGGAAGAACTCTGATTTAATTTTCTCCTCCCTCCCTTACAATCCTGTTCTTCACTAAAAGAAGGCCTAGGTGTATTCTCCTTACTCTCTCACCTTCAGCATGTCAAAGGCTTGGAAACAGTGCATGTTTCTTTGTTTTCCTTCTTTAAATGATCAGTAAAACCCAGGGTCTGTTGAATGTATTGCTGAGTTGCATCTCTAAAGAACAGCATGTGTATGGGCTAGGCCAGTATTGGCAAGATCTGAAATATATTATTCATTAAGAACCAACAAGAGGTTATAAAAAACAAGCACATGCTGTATTATTTAGAGTATTTTTAGATAATATTCTGAAATAAAATGAGAGCAATATCAGTTTATGAGGTTGCAACTAACTCCTTTCTATATCTGGAAATAACTTTTAAGAGTTTAGGGCACTTTTAGGATATGCAATAAAATATTTTGCAAGTAAGAAATCAGTAGGGAGTGAAAATGGCTTTGAAACCTGAGCCAGTTGGTTCCTGGCAGCTGGAAAGCCACTTAATTGCCAAGCTCAGGGCTCCCCTGAGCAGTGGGATCCAGGGACAGCCAAGTTGCAGTGCCTCCTGTTCTACTGCCCCTGCACCAAACAGGGGAAGGAGAGGTGACTTGAGGAAAGGGACATTGCTACTGTGTTTGATTTATTCTTGATTTTCAAAAGAATCTTTTAGGGAAGAAACGTGGACAGTCACAGATTAGCACAAACTTCTAAAAGTAAAGTGTGAAAGTCACAAATCAGCATAGCTTCACCACAGGATCATTTACACCATTCTTCAGGCTGAGCCCCATAGCTTTGAAAAAAATCTGTAATTTTATTTTTGGTGGGTTTCCTTTATGTGGAATATAAACAGCAGGCATGTCTGAGATTTAGAGAAGATGGGGTTCACTTTAAATGCATAAATGATGTTAGATGTGTCAACTGCCATTTCTACCTTTAAAAACCTTCCTTCAGTCTTTGCCATCTGTACCTTCCTTCCACTGCCTGCAGACCTGCTGCTCCTCTTATCTCTTTGCACGCCTGTGTTTTGCCTGATAAAAGATTCTGCTTTGTGAAGTGCAGATTAGTTCACTGCTTGCATTAATAGAAGCCATCACTGCTAACTACATTTTAAAATAACCTTTCCCAGAAAAATCAGCTAGGGAAAATGCTTCTATAGACATCATATGAATATTAGACTTTAAGATATATTTTTAAAAATAAATGAAACCTCACTAAACTACATTACATATTCAAAACTGAAATACCATAGCTAGATATATAATAAAAAGAGTAAATAAATTCTAAATAAAAATTTTAAAAATGTGCTTGCATTTGGAAAGACTCTGTGCCATCAGAAGCATTGGAATAAAATCCTCAAAAGTAGATATTTAATTGCTATGAGCAACAACCCTTTTTTGTACTAGAATCTCCATAGAATTTCCCTCACAGTTCCATCACTGCAGAATGAACTCTAAAGAGATTTCTCTGTTAGTGGGCAAAAAAATCAACTAATTAGAAATTGTAACATCTTTCGAAACTCTTTATCAAACCTCATAGTTATGCCTAATTAAAATTTTCATTCAAAGCCAATTCTTCAATAAGGCATCAACAGGTAGACAGTGTGACTTTTACTAGGAGGCTGGAATTTCAAAATTTAAACTACTGTGGACTCTGGGAGATGAAGTGATGGTAATGGGGAAATGGGAAAATGAGAGCACATTATCCATAAGAGTGAGAGGAGGAGATACAATCCATTAGCACTGCACATGATGAGAGTCTGTGCATATTCTGGTGTTACTTTAAAGAGTAAGAACATTTTAGTAATTAAGGGCCCTATCTTAGACACCAAGCTGAAAGGGACTCAGTTTTCATCTCCACCTTAGACTTCCTTTACACTCTTGACCAAGTCTTGTCCTATTAATAATCTTCAGATATACAGAGGTAGAGCTTTTCAAAAATAGAGCAAGCAATTTTATACAAATGTATGTGAAATAGCACAGGCTGATGGATCTTGATAAAGCTTTTACTATCTCTTTGATAGGCCCATTAATTTTTATACTACTGCTAACTGGAAAACTGTAGCAGAGAAACCAAGGCAGAAGTACCACAAATTGAACTATTTTCACAGAGGTGGGAGGAAAAATGAGAAGTGGGAAGCCAGAACTATATTTGTATTATACATTATCCCACAGTTATAAACAACTTCAGGTCCTTCAGTAGGATCACTCAGAGGTAAAGACACTTATTCAGAGTGTTACTGCAGTAAAAATTTCTGCACAATTAAATTTAAATGAATCTCACAGCTGCAGATCAAAGTATTCGTGCTGCTGTAGCTTTGGTTCTAGGCATTATTATACTAGGCAAACAAATTTTTGTCAGTATTACAATGTTGCACTGCAAAGACAGTGTAATTCACATCAGTTTGGTATCCCCAATCAGCCACTGCGGCTGGGAAACCATTACTTAATTAGAGAAAAACATGAGTTCACAAAGCAAGCCAGTTAGTGTCGGCAAATTTTAATCTCAGCATATTTCATAAAGCAGTATTTATTAAGAAGAATACCCCTCCCCTTCTCCATCAACCTATTAACCAAAGAGTATCTCTAAGTGCTTCCATTCTATGGTCATTATATTTCAGATAAAGGCAACAGGATATGTACTTTGGGAAGATGCACTGCAGGCAGGCAGAAAATGAGACAAGAAAATGTTCTCAGATCCCTCTTTGTGTGTCTGCCTAAGCAGGACCTGAACCATTCAGATGAGTTATAGATATGTATGATATGGTTTTCCACGTCTTTTAATTTCAACAGAAGTGAAAAGTTTGTAATAAGTCCTTTAAGGTGGAATACTTACTTCTCTCTTAAAAAACACCAAACCAAAATAACCAAACAACCAAAAAAATCCACAGCAATTTTGAGGCGAATACAACCAATAAATGAAAACCAAGCAGGCATTTTGAATCCCTTTTTTAGTCCTGTGTGTCAAAAAATAGTCAGTACAGTGCTTAAGCTACTATGGCTTTGTCTGGGGCAGTGAAATCTGCTTCAGAAAACATGACACCTTCTGAATTGCAGGCCTCTAAGAATCTACAATATCTGAAAAGTGGTATTTCAGAAATGTGCTCTGTCACCTGCGTGTCCGGTGCATCGGCTTCAGCCCATTGCCTTATCCTAAAGAAAATGGGTGTATTGGGATTATCTGGTATAGGCAAGGGATAGGGTACAAGGGGGTATCAGCATCCTGCTTCCTGCTCCTTTCACAGGGTTTGTACAATTAGTAGCTGCTGACTTTTCATGGCTCTCTTTTCTATGTATTTGCCTCAGGACACCTCTCTTATTGAATGCTTATCAAATTCCTACCTGTAAGATTTTAAAGGCTTTAGTGTTATTTTACAGTCATTCTTCAACAGAATTTTCTCATTCTTCAACTTTGTTTTCACACCTGAAATTTGTCCAAACAGCTGAGCACAAAACGTACCCAAGAACAGGAAAACCCCAATTACACAGCAATTTCCTTCAAATGTGTCCGAAGTTTTACAGGAACTTCACAATCACAGAAAACCATAAACTAGGAATATGTAATTTGAAATTACAGTATACACAGGAAGGGGCCTTAAGTAATTTCTATTACACTGGTTTTCTACAATATAGCTCCATTTTAATGTATTGAATAATGCCAGGAATTTTTCTAAGATGGTTCTCCATAGTATTATTTCACATATGAAAGAAATGTGTATTCATCCATTGGTTCTGAGGCCTTCATTCCTCCCAGGAGCATCACAAAAGGAACATAATGTTCCAAGAGCTGGATCACTGGTTGAGCTGATGGATGTGAAAACTCTAGTAGCTAGATAATAAGCTATTGGCTGCAGTTCTAAGAGTGAATAAATTATTTTAAGCTTGGTAGTAATTCATGCTCACAAAATGAGTAAGGGTACCATCTGTTCAAGTACAGACAATACAGAATTCTTTTACTTTGGTATTAAATTGCTCACTTTTGACATAGCTGTGTCACTGGTGAATAGTCCTTATATTGAAGTCCTATAGAAGCAGAAACTTACCTTTTCTGAACAATGGCAAGAAATCACTTAGGCCTATAAGCAAGGTAAATGGAAATGTAATAAATAATTTTGGAGTAATATGTGGGGGGAAAATTTGAACTCTTAAAGGGGGAAAAATTAAAAACGAGGAAAGAAGGTAGTAAAACTATTTGGGGCTTTGGAATAGCTTCAGGTTATCTCACCTGTTCTCCAGTGGTGTTAAAACTTCGAATAAGCAGGGTATCCTGCACCAGGAGACACGGGTACTCTCTATGCCCAGTTTATTTAATTTCCATGTTTCTAATAAAAGCCTTAACTAACTCCTGAAGTTCTCATTCATCTCCCCAGAGACCTTACAGTCATACCTCCAAAGTAATTTAAATAGTTTAAGGCAATGGACATGACTTGCATACAGAAGCTGAAAATTTGAGTAGAATCTGGTTTTAATGTATTTTTTTATTTTATAGCCTATCTATGGTATTATCTAAAAGTAATTAATTTGTGCTGCTTCTAGAGAAAGTGGGATCATTTCCTATACCCCATAAATATTTTTACTAATTCCTATTGGAGAAAGATAGAAATTTAGTTTTAATGACATTACTGCATTGGACAAAGGAAATTATTAGTATAATAAGAACTGAAAAAAATGACCTGAAGTCGATTTGAAGAGCTATATCATACTTCCTCTTCTCTCTCACAAGAAGGATGGGGAATCTATGCATTCCTCCTCCCTGTGCTGGTAGTTTGCCAAGTCAGAGGAAATCAGTTGAGTCTACTACAGTTTATATGCATATTACAAGGTACAAGACAGAATAGCTGCAGTGGATAGTCAAACACAGAACAGCCAGGTTTTTCACAGCCAAGCAAGTTCCTGGTTCAGCTCCAAAGTAAAAGCCAACAGCCTCTCCTGCAAAGGAGAACAAAAAGACACTGATACAAGGTCAATCATAATGAGCACCAGTATTAGCACTTCCGTTGCCTTTTCCTTTTTCTTTTGGGGGGCAGGGGGTGGGTAGGCAGAAGAGGAAAATAACATTTTCTTAATGTATATGCAGGCTATAGATATATCTTTTCAAGTATTTCCTAGCACCTTCTCCTACATGCAAGAGCCAGCATGGGAAGAGGCCTAACCTGCTTACTAGATACAATAATAAATGGATGATCTAAGTCCTGTATCTCTAGCTGGTTGCTGGATGAAAAATAAAATAGGAGACTAAGAACTTTTAAGGTTTTCACTTTAAAAACCAGATTTTTAGAATTATTATTATTACTACTACTGTTAATGGAAAAGGATGCAGTGCTTTGATGATGTGGTCACACCTGAGGTGTAAGAATATGATCTTTGTAGTGGTAGCCTGAGTGGCTATAAGAAAAGAGAAATAGCATTCACTAAGGTCAGAGAAAACATTACAGAAATTAGACACAACTTAATTAGAATTGTAAAAGAAGATTATTTCCTTGGATGTGATACAGAAAAGTATGTTACATTTAAGAAGGCATATGAAAAGGTACATGCTAATTGCAGGCCTGAAGGACAGGCAAAAAAGTGTTCCTTTCTACAGTGGCTGTGAAAGGAAGTAACGGGGTATAAAGGGTATAAAGACTTCTGGTTTAGAGGTGTAGAGGTAGAGGTCAGATATTTCTGTTTTAGGAACACTAAGAGAACATCTGAAATCCTGAACAAAGGCAATGTCTGGAATAGAGGTGCAAATATAGATCATTCATCAATTAAATATGAGAATACTAAGACAAAGGGTATGGCGGGAAATAAGACAGAACGGACACTGTTGTAATGACTTCTATGGGAAAACAAAGACTCCTTGGGAAGGCATCTTGAAAAAATATTCAGGACCACAGGAAAAAATACAGCCGTGAAAGATTGACAGCAGAGAGCACAATTTCAAGAAGAAAATCATGCTGGCAGTGTCAAAGACCCTTGAGAACAGAGCAATGGTTTTGATCTTTGACCATCAGAATGAAAAGTCTCAAATCAAAAAGCAGTTCTAAAGCAGTGTCATCTGAAGACTACATTTTGGTCTCATAGCTGAAAGAAGAGAGGAATAGACCTGGGTTGGAAGGGACCTTAAAGATCACCTGATCCAACCCCACTGCCATTGACAAGGACACCTTCCACTAGAACAGGCTGCTCAAAGCTCCATGATACAAAAAATAAACTGATGTGATAGTGTTTTGGCAGATTAAATTAGGTACTGTTATTTGCAATGCTACTTTTAATCTAAGTTTCTATGCATAGTTCCCTTTTTGGTTAGCAGCTTATTACCTTACATCAGGAATTATGTCACAGTTTGGGTATTTTTCCCCTCTTTTTTAGGATTTAGTCCAGACTCTTAAAATATCTCTGCTGAAGGGTGGTGGAAGCACCGCAGTTCCGGGGAACACAGACAATGTTTCTGCACAAGCTGGATAAGATCATGAAATTTCACCTACAGTAAGTGACATCATTAATATTCTAAGTGTTTTTCTAAGTGTTTTTCTAAGTGTTTTGTGATACTTATGCAACTACCACCATGCCATTGTTTAATAACCTCCCAGTGTAGAGCTCTCCACCGTGACACAAGTGGGTTCTCAGAATCCCAGTTTGGCCAGGCCTCCTGCACCCGCTGTGCTGCTCCAGTACTGGAGGTACAGCAGCGCACAGAGGCACAGGGACCTGAGCGCTCCCAGAACTTCCTGCTGGGATTCCTCCCAGCCCTGAGGGACACTGAGCTGAAGCTCTTCCAGTGTTTGGGTGCTGCCTTGCCTGACTAGAAGGGACTGAGCTGTGACAGGGTGTAGTCACAGCCACTTTTCAGGACCTGCAGGTGTGCTTGAACATTTCTGAAGTGACTTGCCCCAAGCCTACGTGGCCGAGATCGAAATTCTCACTAAGGACTAGAAAACTTTTCCAACTTGTTCTGTAGCTCTGTTGAACCCTTCATCTCTGCAGGGGAAAAAAAAGCTTTTTCTTTTTCTCTTTTTCGTCCCCTGCTAGTCTTGCAAAGAGATAGAACTCCTCAAAAAATGGTGAAACTGGGCTACAAAGGTGTTATGTAGGACATCTACATGTACAGCAAAATACTTCTCTCTCTTATCACAATCTACAAGCAACTTGATGTTAACTCTGAGCTTTCTATAACAAAAATAGCTGAAATTATTGCAGCAGGAAGCAAGGGAAGGAAAGTTCTTTGTTTTTCAGTAAGTTTGTTTTTTCTATCTGCAAGTTTTGTAGTATTGGTCTCCCTCCTGTTCTTCTACAATTGCTGCTGCAGTCATGCAAATAAAGAGCTTTTAAGCAACTAAAATAAGAAATTACAGTCTTCTAAAAATTTAGGAAGAAGTGGCTTGGGTTAGACATGAAAGAATTTCTAGTGCTATGTTGAAAATGGAATTTTTTCAACAGTTAATATTCTATTTAATTATTTTGCTTTAAGATATGCAGTCTTTTATAATACACTCAGTAAATTATCTGTTCAGTTATTAGAAGTCTGTGAAAGAAAGTTACAGCTAATACAGCACATTTCCTAGAAGCTGTACTCAAGATATTAATGCTTCCTACTAAAGTAATTTAAATAGGCCTCTGAGTTCAATCACCTCTAATTGATCTTGTTGTGATAACTTGGCTCCATAGCATTCCAAACACATTCTCTCTGCTTATTGAGATGCATTTCTTGTACAATAGTATAATACAAACTGCCATTTATACTTCACTGTACATTTTTATATTACTACATTATTTTATTATAATGTCCTTGAGATCTACAGTTAGACAGCAGTTAATTTTCTCAAGTCCTTTACACTGTAGGGCTTAAAAGTACTGCAAAACTTGGCTCTGGTAAGATTCAACTCTTGGGATTAATGCCAAGTGGTGGCAGTGAGCTGCTGTACCACTGCACCACACTGCAGCAATTTTCCTAGGCTAACCCACAAACCCATGTATGCACTCTGAATGAATAAGCAGCATTCCAACGCAAGCATTTACAGAAATACTTCAGGTTTCCTAGCAAGTCTGATCTGAGGAACAACCCCACACCTTTCAGTCAAGTAAAGCTTTAGCAAGTATGTGTTTTAAAGGTCAAGGAGGGAGTAACTTCCTTTTTGGAATAAGAAGGGCCTGTGCCATACTCTGTTTTGGCAGAAGTGTTCATCCTCATCTTGAGGCATGAAGTTATAAAGGAACCACAAAAATAGAGGACTAATGCTCCTACAAACAGGAGATTAATAGTGGGCAAACGGAAGATGCCATGCTGAGATGATGCACAGAGGACATACTCCTCAAAAAGATTCAAAACACCTGTGCCTCCTGGATAATAACAATAATTAGGATGTGGTATTTGTTCTTTAAAACACATCCAACACCTTCAGAGGTTATGCAGCAGTCCTGAGTAACCTAGAACTCATACACGTGCAAATACATCTCAAGTTGATTATGGGTAAAAAATTATGCATTTATTATCATGATTAATTTGGGGAGCAGAGGGCTTCAGGAAGAGACAACCCATTGCTTAGTTATTCTACAGAAAGAGCAGACATTTCATTTCTGATCAGTTACTCCACTGGAGTTGAAAGATGGAGCACAAAAACAAAGTATACTTTTAAGGCCTTATGAATTATAGTTCCTAGTTGGGTTTTCCTTTTTTTCACTGAAATTATTTTGAGATACATTTCAGCAGGGACTCAACCATAAAACCCTGGATTGCTAAGTAAGATGCACACAGGAACAAAAGAAACAAAAATGAACTTTACCATAGTAGACACTGTACACCCTAATAAACACTGTCTACTAGATTATATGCTGCTGATAATAATCTTTTTCCAATATTTAATAGGTATTTTGCCTATTGTTAGGAAAATCAATGTGTGATTTGACTTAGTCCATTCTAAGTAGTAAATTAATGTAAATTTTAACTGTACACAAATCCTGATCAATTTCTTACTTCCTCTGATTACTACACTTGAATATTTGTTACACTGATGGAGAACACATTTAGTAGTGAGTTTCATTTCCTCAACAGAGCTGCTCTTTTCCACTACACAAAACATTAAGACAATCTCTGGAGGCTGTCAAGAATATCATGCTTTTATAATAGCATAACTATTATATTAACTAGGAGGACTCTTAAAAATACCAGTAGCATAAAAACATATGAGGGAGAATGCATTTTGCCATTAACTCTTTTCTTACTTGAACATTTCTAATTGTAGAATCAAAATGCTTTGGAGTTAAAAGTAACATAGTTGGAACATACAATATTCTTCTAACTCTTTAAGCATCGCATTTAGCTAGCTAGTCACACTTAGAGCCAGCTTTATTCTACTTTCACCTTAGTATTTTTCTTTCAAAATCATGGACTCAACCTCCCTAGAGTTACTGCAGCAGTCTGGTGGACAAAGTCTTGTCTGTACCAGAGATCTCCTGATGCATTTTTCCTAGGGCAATTCATCCATCTATTCCTTTACCATCAGTTTTAAAACAGAATCACTGAAAACACAGACAAAGTTATACAGAAAAGGATACTTAAAGTTAACACATAATTGAACTTAGTCTAGATTTTAAGATAAATTAATTAGTCTTCTTAATATTTTCCAGAAATCAATTTTATCATCAGTGATGCTGGGGGTATGGATTCAAAGTGTAGTTCAAGTGAAAGGGATGGGTATGAACACAGAGGGATCTTAGAAATAAACTGAAATAAGAAATAAACCTTCCTATACATCATGCAAGTATTAGTAAGTAAATGATGCCTGTGTACATTAGGTGGAAGTACAGATATTAAACTGGAGAATCTCAAATACCTGTATTTCCCATATATCATCAGTTCTTTTTAGCCTATTAGGATTATGATGAGATGTCTCTCAAAACCCCTTCCAAAGTGTTCTGATTTGCCTCTGATACATATTACTGTGGTCACTGAAAATTTTAAAAAGCTAGACAAAGATAATTCTGTTTCATCAGTTCAAACCATAGTGACAAGCCATCTATTCTTATTTATTTTCATTTTCCTATTCAGCTCCAGCTGCAGCCCAAATACATCACCAAAAACTGTGAAGCAGGAGTCTGGGGAACAAACAGTTCATAGGTCTGCACAAAAGGACTAGAGTATCTTATTAAAAACAAATGCTAGTGCTTCCGTAATAAAAAAGCCCTTAATTGTATCAATAGTGTCACCTTTACTACATGAGCAATGAAACTTGAAGGCTCTAAAATTGCTCAAAGGGATGATGATTACCACCTAGGTAGGTCTTAAACTATCAAACCCAGTGTTTTCCATTCTTGGATTGTTAGTTGCCATCTTGAGAAAGATTTTCTTTGCATCCAGAAACACAAGTATGGCAAGCAGTTGGAAGAAAATAAACCAGCTGCTGCTCTGCATAGGAAATGACTGCGTGTCACTAGTTACAGATAATAAAGGAAACACTGGCAAAAATCCACTCCATGATACCCCAAACCACTACTGTTTACGCTCTATGCAGTGTAAAAATAACCAATGACATCTAATCATTGTTGTCCAGGTCTGCAAATCTGCATCCAATTTGATTATAGTGCATGACAAATGAGAATGCTATTTCCAATTTCAGCCAGCCCAATAGGCTACAACTGCGCTCCTGCAGCCCCGAAGCAGCATATTTTGTTTGCTCAGGACAAGCCTGATCTGAGATTTTTTTTCTGTACTTTTTCACCTTTCATTTAAGCTCAGGTGAATTTAAGCCTTTTCTCAAAATTCTTTAGCACTGAAATGATGACATGATGCAGAGGAATTACCTGAATAACCCAGTAAAGGCTCTTCTCAACATGACTGCTGTATTTTACATCTGTCAGGAGTGCTGAGGTCTGGGTGAAGTTAAGGAAGGAGGCTTAGAGCAATTGAGTAAAGAGAGGCAGAAATGGAGCATATATATAAAGCAGAGTATCAGGAACAAGCCACACAGGTAGCTATGTGTTTGAAACCTATTTGCAACAGATCAATTAAGGAATTAATGCTTTTTTGTGGAATTAGGAAGCTAATATAGGAGGATGACTGACAAGAAAATTATAGGACACAAAAAGACAGCAGTACAAAGTACCGATGTGCAAACCAAATGAAAAAAATTTGTTCCAAAGTAGGAGCACACACTGCAGGTACCTAACTCCTATTCTTACTATAAAATCAAAGTGTACGTTAAGGAAATCTGTAATTAATAGTGTCTTCTATGAAACTACAGTAAATAAAAGCTATTCAGAAGAGCAGGAAGTGACATATGCTCACTCCTTCAAGGATAATGTTCCTGTTCCAAAGATATATGAGCTGTTTATTTAAAGGGAGATGCAAAGTCACGCAGGACAGTCCAGTCTCTTCATGTCTCTCTGAGAAGAATTAAAGTACTCTTTCCATTTAAATGTAAAGGTGCTTCTGCAGTAACAATATTAATGCTGCAGAATTACATTGTCTGAATCCACGGATCAACACAGTAAATCCTAACTGGTGGAACAGTGACAAAACACAAGCTAAATTTGCACAGTGCTTTGTGAATCAACTGTGGCATTTTATCCCTCCTGAGATTACACGGGGCATGCCCAGAGCTGCCTCCTTTCACAAGCACTGATCACCTGGATGGGGTTGCAGTTTAGTACTCCTAAATCACTGAATTCCTAAATCATTTGATACACTGTTTCATCACTATTCATCATATTTCTCCCACAGATAGAAAACTCCAAGAATAGTCTTGGCTAAAGATGATGGCAGTGAAACTGGATTAAAGGACTGTCATCATCTGCCATCATCTCTATTAAATCCACAATGTCTGACAGAGGTTTACAGAATTAACTCCTGGCCCTGTCCATGCCTCATCCCAAAGCTAAGAGCCAATCCTAAGCCACACTGTCCTTCACACAACTGTATGTCTTTGCTGCAGACATCAATTAAGGATGACACATTTACATCAGGCTATATATGGCCCTGTGACATTGCACAAGAATTCATTAGGAAGGAAAGTCTTATATTTTGAAAATTATGATTCGTTTAAAATGAAATCTAAAAGGCAGAACAGCCATGTTTTCCCAAAGGTAACTGGAGATATTTTCCCAAAGGTAACTGGCAGAGGTTTGAAGCCCAGGTGAAAAGGCTCAAGAGCATCTCTTTCTGTGGAACACACACACATGCTCGCTAATGGAAGAGATTCGCTCGTTCATTTTTTGTCTGTGTGCTTAAGAGGTCACATTCTTGTGTTTATCTAGCCTGCATTTGATAACTACATATCAGGTAATTATTGAAATCCATGAATATTTCCTTATGGTATTTTTCTGAAACTTCTTCCTAGGAGGCAAGACACAATTATTCTTAGGATGATCATTGGATGCAATTGCTCCTAAGAGTCACTCGCAGCTATCATGGTATTATTTCAGATGTACTTCCTGGCTGCATTTACTGGGCTCTCTTTCCTCTTCTTTTTAGTGAAGAATAAATTATAAGTCTGTTTTGTTTTAAATCAGACAGAGTTAGAAACGGAGTAATAAGATATGGCAGGTTATAGCAGAAGTCAGCTCCTGAGAATTCTCTTATTTCCCCATGCCAAATCTGAAGACGCCATAAACTCAAATGCCAGTCATAAAATTTTAATTAGCTAAACTAAAAATACTGGTACTATTTACCACTGTTCTTATTTCTTTCTTAAACTGCTAGACTTAACACTACTAAAGCAGGTTGCCTATTGCAAAGGCCATCACTACTACAATAATAGTCTGTTTCAGCATACACGTGAGCATCCTGTTCAGCTTCATTACAATTAATCAGTAATCTAGTCTCTTGTTCCTCACTGCCAAATAATAAATTAACTACTAGCTACATTTATGGATGGAATATTAATTTATACAATGCCCTGGAGTACTTCTGTGTGTAGTACAAGACGCCTCATGAACACATCTCATTGAAAGCTTTAGTAGAATTATGAAACAAAAAAAGAGTAAATCTAGTCAGGATCAGCTGCAACTATATGAAAACAGCAGAGATCTGTATCACCAATTGTAGTAAACACCACTGAGATATAAAAAATTAAACATGGACATTGCATGGAATAACGAATTCTTCTTTTAAATGCAAAAAATCAAGTACCTTTCCATGCAAAGAATACTTCCTGAAGGTTCGTGAAAACACTGACTTTTTCAAGGTCAAATTATGTTGTCAGAGTATAGCACTGTATGTGTGTTGTGTAATGGGGAAATTTGCCAGTTCTGGAAGTGAAGTGATTTTTTTCCCCAGTTGCTCTGCATTGTCTGCTCAAGCTTCCCATTACACGCATGAGGACAGCAGATGGATCCAGAGGTTCTGCCTCTGGCCTTGCCTGTTTCAAAATTCCTTACATACTGCAGGCTTTATCTTGCAGGGTTTTTCAGCTTTCTAGTGCATGAAAATGACCTTTGCACAGGTGCAGAATTGGCACACAACTGTTTGCCTCTTCCATAGTCTTCTTTCTGGTTTATCTGCATTTTTTCTAGTCTTTGAATATCAGACAATACAAAGGATTAATTTTTAAATGGTGGAAGAAAGTTCCATAAAATACTAATAATTTGGTGGTACTTGGTAGTACCAAAATATGGCTAAGATGCATTATATTACAAAATTACAGTATAACAGGATATACATTTTTATTTTTTAGCTCTAAAAACACTGTAAAACTTCAATGGGGAAATTCTGTCCTCTGTTGGTTTTTCACAGTCCCAAGAAAACTGAATTCAGGATGAGCTCTTGGTGAGACTATATGGGGCCTGCAGCCTCCTGTAAAATGCTAGACTGCATTTTGAAAGCTCACAGCATCCCAGCTCAGAATTATCAAATCAAGGCATTTGGTCATTTGAGCACAAACTGCTTGAGTTTTGAGCCTATCAGCAATCCAGAATGGCTCTCATAGCACAAAGAAATACAACATACAAAAATGCTTGCCAAGAACAGGATGAAAACCACTGAGAAAGAAACAGGGTTATTTTCAAATTTCTAGCATAATAATATTAATTATTATAAAGCTTTCTCTCATAGGGATTTTTTAATTCTTCATTCTGAAGTCAATCACTGCACCATATAAAAAAAAATTCAAGCTTTAATTATAGAAGAATAGGCAATGTATTTGAAAGCAGCGTAGAGATTTACCTTACTCAGACATTTCAAGCAAGGCTCACATTTTGATGTCACCTTCTGTTCTCACATTTTAGTGTTTCAAGCATCCTGCTTTATGAGCAGGTTATGATTTATTGCACAGCAAATGTTCAAGAGCTCCTGTTGTCCCTGGACCTGGCAGTTCTGTCCCAGGTACAGGATCAGAAACTGGTATAATCTCAAGATCTAGACTTCTACAGGGAATAAAGGATTTATTTATCAAGCACAGTTTATGAGCTGCTCCTGCAGGAATATGAATAGTCGGTCTGCATGGAATGTAAGACTCTATGAGCCACAGCAGACACACTTACAGGCATTTGTCTGAGGTATCATGAGACAAACTTGACATGAGACTCAGCCACATCTTTGTTTACCACCTTTGCAAAGACTTAGGGCCTTATTAGGCACACAGAGCAGGAGTTTGACTTCTTCATTCCAGATGCAAGGTTTTTGGAAGGAAAAAGGATTGGATATGGGCTTTTGAGCTTCCACTGTTGTCCTTTTGGAAAGTTAATCACCAAATTTATCAGTAAAGGACACAAGAAAACAGCATTCTTCATCAAACTAAGGGAGGGCTCCCAAGGTGACTCCTCAACAACCTACCAGGTTAGCATTACCTATTCTATTTAAGTTTAAAAACAAAACCCTGGACCTATCATATATCATGATGGTTGAATAAACAGTGTTAGTTCAGCTGAGATAAAATTCATTAAATTAACAACTGCTAGATGTTTCAAACATCCAGCTATCTGAAAACCAAAGTCTGAAGATGAGGATTTATAAATTGCAAATGAAAGAACTAGTCCCCCGTGATATCAGGCAAATAAACAGCACGTTGGTAGATGTTAAATCCTAAAGCAGAAATAATCTCCTTAGACCTACATCTGTGAAACCCAGCAGTCAACTTACAAAAATATTTGTCCTTTATGCTCAACAGAAAATAATTTAAGCAAACAAAAGATGAAAAACAGGGTAGCCCAAATGCTCTTCACTATTGGATTTTTGGATATAGAGGACCTGGGTGGAATTGACCTGATTTGATTGAAAAAAAAAATAGCCTACCATCCTACAATTTGCAATGCAAATTTCAGCATATTATTTAATGCCATTAAAAAGAAGCAATCAGCTATGGATGGATCATCCACAGTAACCAGTATAATTTAAGCAATGATATCATTGTTTATCCTCAGTTGGGGTAGGTGGAGTTTTACATGTAGGATGTTGTAGCTCCTTTGAAGTCTGGCTCTCTGCAGCTTGGTTTTTTGGTTGTATAGACAGATCTCTTGCTTTCCAAAAAAGTACCAAGCACTTACACAGATGTTTAAATCTTCCAGCTGTAACATGCTCTGTATACAGAAAGACTAGGATCTTATAACTCAATCAGGAAGAGTTAATAAGGTGAATATTTAGATAAAGCCTATTTCCTGTTCTATTTAAGGATCTATTTCCAGATGTTACTGTAGTGTCACGCTAGGAAAGATGTAAATTAGGTTGATCCAGACTGAGTTTTCTGAGATGTAAACTGTCTCTTCTATTGTATTATCAATGCAAAGAATAACATTCGAAGAAAGTCTTCTCTTCACCAAGTCAGTGAAAAACACTTGACATAAAATTTGTTACTTAATTTGCCCATTTCATGTAACAACCTGTATTTGGTTTGATGTGACTAATGCACTCACATCTTTCTCCCAAATCAATTTCCAGCATTCCATTTTAAAGGAACCAAAGAGGTTATCTTCTTCATATTTATACCAGCATCCACAGATGTATGGCATTAGGGGTGGGGGTTTTCTGGTATCAAGTTGAAGAGCAAGAATGCCTTCATGTCCGTATTTATGTTCCCATAGATCCAGGACTGTAGCTCCATTTATATGCAAAGCAGCAAACCCTATGCTTGGTTACTCAGACACTCCAGCAATGCCTATAATTTATAGACAGAAGATGACAAAGTGCCAGTTATGTAAAGAGCTTTGAGCAGATAAACAGACTAGTCTATGCAGATTTCTATCTGTGAAATTGCAATACCAGACAGTGGTCTTTTATTTTGGAGAACTGAGTTAATTTTTTTCTTCTTTTTCCCCTCAATATCTTCATTGCCTAAACAGAAGATTTCAAAGTGTCATTTCTTTTCTAATGCTACATAAAGTACAAACAACATTCATCTTGGATGAAATAAAATATACAATTAGCCCTCAGTTAAAGGATTCTTTGAAAAAATGTGACTTTGGCTGTCTCTACTTTCTACTCTCTAGTTTGAAAAAGTCTTTCAATAAAGGCAGAAAAACCCTTTTCAAGAAATCTGCAGGCAAAGTTCAAGTGAAATTCTTGTTTTAACAGACTTTTCTGTGCTGGAACTGTAGGTATTAACTGTGTTGTTTAAATTGCTCCACTTACAGCTAGGAAGTGAGGCATCATTAGTTCTCTAGGCTCTGATGCACAAGTCTTATTCCATTAGATCCTCATGGCTTGTAAAGGAGAAAAGAGGCATGTGGATCTTGTCTAGTTGGAGAAGTTGTTGAAAACTGAAGAACAGAGCTTCATCAGACAAAGCAGGGGAACAAAGCAATCCCTTTGTTTACCCCTTAAGTTTATTCCCCACGTTGAGTGGTTCTGGTAACAAAATCAAGGGACTGAATATTTCTTAAAGTCTCTGAACATCTTTGGAAAAAAGCATCTTGATTTTAGGTGATTTCTGTAACAACGCAACAGAATCTGTAGGATTCAAGCCTGATGCTGGCAGATGATACCCCATAAATTAATCCCTTCTGAGCATAGCTCCCCTTACACATCAGCCTGCTGAAGGTCTTAGGAAGCATTCATTTTCCTTTGGACCTTCATGATGATAAGTGAATGTTCATCTCACTTTTGCCAAGTCATTATAGGGAAGAGCAGCTGTTCTAAATGAGACAGTAGATCCTTCTCTCTACAGGTGTCTGATAAAGCTGAAATATTGTCCTTATGAAAATAAGAGTAAACAGAAATATTCCAGCAGAAATGGTAGAACAGATGGGCATGAGCCTTTGGCAGCTAATACTGTGCTGTTTGTATCTTTTTAGTCTCTTGAATAATCTTAGACTGTGTGCATGTCACTCCTCCTTGCTCACTAGCTTCATGAAAGCACAGGAGATAACAGCTGGCTATCTCTTTGACTTCTCTGCCATCCTGTGCTCTGCCAGAGATGGAAACATTGAGAGTTCTAGTGGTCTGTCAAAATCCTAACTATGTGGAGAGTTTAGCCTGCATTTGGGGCTGGGTTTTTTTCCTTTTCTCCACACACAGGTACATAGACTTTCCCTATCAGTAACTGACAGGCTAAGCAGGCAACAGTGCAGCATGGGCCAGGGAGAACACTGAAAACTCACAGATAGATAATATTCTAAAAAGTATTAATACAGCTTCAACCATTCTCTTGGAGGAAGTGTACTCTGTGATTGAATAAGATGCAGTGTCAGCAGGGTTGATTAGATCTACAGTTGGCCTAAACAAGAGATTAGGTTTTGACTGCAGCTGCCTTAACTGCAGCATGTAAAATAATGGCATTCCACAGGAAAAAAAAAAACTCTATGGAGCAGATCTGTTGGAGAAAAGGCACTAATCCTGCAGTGCAAGGTTGCTGTACCCCAAGGTTATAGCTGGGCAGCAGTATGGAAAACACCTACACACAAGAAGCCTGATGCTCCATACCTGACACATTGACTAGCAAAGGACTAGGGGAATATTAATGAAATAACATTCTCTAATATTCTAATATCTTTAGAAATAGGTACATAAGAAAGCTAGTGTGAAAACAAGAATTTCCCCAGCATTTTATTTCATTTGTTGTAAGATAAAGTTTTGCATAATGTATTTAAATAAGCATGCACTTCCTAGGTTCTCAGTAAATGTACCTACGCACTTGGCTAACACTTTCAAGAATTAGCATTTTTCTTTTAAAGATGAAATGGTTGAAAAATCACTGAGGCATCATATTAGTACATTGTGGGTCAGTCTATTTTGTAGTTATCTATGAATTTTCCAATTCAGAATTCTGCATCTCTCATCACTAAACATGCAGTAAGTAGTTACTGAGTCAAGAATGTAAATGGCAGTATGAGTCTTGCTGAGTTATTCAGTAATTTCATTATTTGTTCATAGACTGGTTTGTCTTCAACTGATGCTCCAGCCAAAAGGCATATAAATTTTGATACCTGGTTTAAAGTGAGTAATGTCTACAGTTGCATAAATATATAGATATATGACACAAAGTATTATGGCTGGCAGAATATGACCCTCAGAGACTACTAATTACATAACTGTTGTGCTCATTGGGAATGTCAAATATAGAGTAATTCCTCTAACAGAACAATTTCTATTCTTCTATCACTAGGTCAACTCTGTTTCACCTTTCTAAGCTTAATTATTATCAACAACACCTGAATTAACTGAACAACTATCCCATGGCAGTCTGGTGGTAACCAGAAGTTCCTATGTTGCAGCAACAGGCAGCCGTGGTCCTGCTGGGCCTGTGGGACATTCCTAGGGACAGGAGCACTGCAGGGAAGGCTGCAGCTCGTAGCAAAATTCAAGTCTTGAAAGATACTTGAGCTGCACCCAGTTCAAATCAAAGGTCAACTTCCAGCCATTTAAAGATATGTCACAGTCCCCTAATAATGGAAATTACCCACACTGTAAAACAACAACTACCTAACATTGTGTGCCCCTCTCCTGGGCTCTCCCAATGGATTGACAGGCTCCTAGAAGGCTTCCCTGCAGGATCCAACTTTGTACCATCCTATGTAGCCTAGCATTGCAAGGGTATAATCAACTTCTGTGCCTCCAGATATCAGCCCCTCTACCAGATGCAAACCCTGAACAGTCACATTATATATTCCTTTCCATTTAATTCTTCATCTTGTATTTGCTATAGTAACAACTTTCAACTGGGGGCAAATAAATCCTAAATTATGTGTGTTGTGGAAAAGTCCGTTAACCAAGATTTCATCATGTTAAGTATTCTGCAGACATTCCTTCCACAAAGAGCTTAAAAATCTGGAAGTCTACAGCTGAAAAATGAATAAAGCAGACTTGGGGAGTTTGTTTAAAAATCAAACACACCCCCACTGTCACCCCCAGTGGCACAGTACTAGTAAAGAAAACAACAATGAAAATTGTGTAATAACTGCAAAGCCATCCTTTTATATAGTCTCCAAAGCAGAGAACTTTTTATCCACATGCTATTCATATTCACATAGGCAAAATATTTAATATGTTAATCTACAAAGGTAATTATTTTTATCTTTATAGTTTAACCCAGCAAGAGGGTTAACAGCAGAATTCAACTAAATAGCAGAACCAAATTAAGATTTTCCAGTTAGGTACATTTACATTATATTCTGCAATAATTACAGACATACCTATAATTCAAGTTTTCAGCAAATGTTTGGTCTGTGTGTTATTGATTAAATCCAGTGTTTCACAATCTTTTGCTACCATAATATGAGGTTGTATTTGCCTTGTACCACTCTTTTATACTATTCTTTTCCTCAATCAGATTAATTTAAACAGAAGATGCCAAACTGTGAAGTCTATTTAGACAGGTCAGTCTTTTGAGCAAAGACAATCTACTGCAGTCTTCTAAATGCCTTCCCACCAAGGAGTCCTAGACACTTGGTTGGCTCATAGGCTCCACTACAGTAGATTTTTATCTTTTTTTTCCAATCACCTCCATTTCATTCAGCATGCTACTATGGTGTTTAGTTAAGTTCCACACGTATGGCAAACTTCAAACTTTACTATTTAGGAATTTCAGTTAGAATTTCCCCCATTTCTTGTCCTTACAATGCATGAGAGTCCCTCAGGATGAATCTATGACAAGGAGCCTGGCATGCAGCTTGGGCACAGGAGCCATCCTGCTGAGCCTCCAGGGCTGGAGGAAGGAGGGGCAAGGACTGCCACAGGGTCAGCCTGAGGAGCTGACAGTCAATGTCAGTGTGACCAACGTGGTGCAAGCTCTCAACCAGTCAGTGAGGGTCAACCTCAGCTGGCAGCCACTGGTAGTCATGAGTTTATCTGATGAGGACAGAAATAATCTCTTAAAGACAACAGGATTTCATCCTGTCAAGAAACAAAACTCATTGTGCCAAGGCATGGGGAGGGTGGGAAACTTAGAGCAGTAATAAACAGCTTTTGTTTCCTAACCTTCCAGTGGAAATCAATTTACCAATACTGTAGCAGGTTACTACATTACTTAATTACTACTTTAAATAGGAATATCATAGAATAGAGGAAAGTATGTAACACCATGGACTGTTCACTGATAAAACGTCTGGTTCAGAAACTCTGGATGACATTTGGCTTGTTTATATTTATCATGAGTGGTTATAACAGTGTTAAGTACCATCAGAAAGAAAACTGGTAATTCAAGCTTAGTACATTCAAACAGATGCTGGTTAATATTAAAGTTTCTACTACCTAAGCTGCAGCCCTGCAAATCACAAGAACTCCAGAATTAAAGGTACCCTATTGTGCACAAATGTTTAAAGTACAAACCCATAGTTTCTTCATTCCTGGAGCCTGTCTGATTA
Source organism: Promerops cafer (assembly GCA_013398275.1). Taxonomy (NCBI): domain Eukaryota; kingdom Metazoa; phylum Chordata; class Aves; order Passeriformes; family Nectariniidae; genus Promerops; species Promerops cafer. Next base: position 1,688,028 of record VZSE01012296.1, on the reverse strand, counting down.
TAAGCTCAAAGCTGTGATTTTCACACACCAAAAGCTGGAGCCTAAGCTAAACTATGAAATATCATAAGAGTCCCAACACTAAAAAATGTTAACAGATCTAAGTTAAATCAATGTTGGCTCAGGAATAAGAAAGGTATTTTAATGAATTGTGACTAAAAACTTTAAAAACAAATATCGATATATGCACAGGAAGGAAAATAATACTGTTGCAAAGGTATAGTAGTGCTGTAATATATAATTCCCCTCCATTTTCCCCCCAAATCATTATCTGTTAGTTGGTGGGTCAGTTTTAATGCATACAAATTTAATAATAAATGGAAGACAAATACCAAATTAAATACATGGTGTATAGATAATTTATTATCACTGCAGATAGGTGTGGAATAGATGTGAAAAAACCTCAAGGTAGTCGCTTTCCAAGTACTGAAAACAAGCAGTATCACAACAGATACCTTTTATTTGGTGAAAACTGAGACTTCCACCTACCACTGAAAATATAAAGAAACCCCTTAATTATTAACAGAAAACCACACAAAAGCCAATCAACCAACCAAAAACCAAGCAAACAAAAAAATTCCTACCAATACAACTGACTTAAAGGCACATTCCTGATACTACTCAGGTATTTTCATGGCACCTCTTCCATCAATAAAGCCAGTAGTCATTAACCAGAAATGAAGAATTCTGCCACCAACAACCTTCATAATCCTGGAATCAGCAGTACAATGCAAATCAATATTTACTAGGAAGCGTTCCCTTCCAGAGCTCTTTTTATGTCTCTAATGCAGCACTGAGCATGGAATTTCTAGTCACCAACAGAATTCCTTCCCTTTCATTCATCTAGTATGCAACAGCTCTTATCTCCTGGGCCATAACACGTCAAATGCTTCTACATAATTAAAGCCACACTGATTGACTGGCTAAGAATATCACAGGGATAAGTTTCTTTTTAAAACTGCCTTATCTCTAATCAAGAGTTGTCTTCCAGTAACACAAGATTTTGTGCCTAAAAGACATTTTATATATATCTACACACACACATATATAGAAATAATGTTCCTTTCTCCTCCACAATACATTAATAACAAGAAAATATCATCATACTCCGATTTCCCTTTGTTGTGTTAAATTGGAGAGGACAAAAAATGGCAAGAGGCACTTAACAAGGTAGGCAAAATGCCTATTTTTTATGTATGGAAACTATAATCAATATTCTTCCTTTGATATAAACCTTTATTGCACTCCCAAACAGAATCTTTCCGTATTTCATTAGTTCATGAATATCCTAGATTTGTTGTGATAGTGGGGTTTTTTTAAGGAAAGAAAATTAAAATCTCTAGAGGGCAAAAAACCATGAACAAATTGGTGATGAGGCTTATGTCTTGTCAGGCTATTTTATATATTAATATACTGCTAACAGTTCATTCTTTTTAAATACAAATCTAAGGGCAAATTTAAATATCAAGGCAAGCAATCTGGTAGCATGGCAACAACGTGCTATGCTGCATAGTAGAAATTTGGAACCATGCAAGTCTGCTTCTTTCTTATACTGGATCATTTTATAAGAGCAGAAATATTTATGTTCTTTGTGTAACTGCCTTCATGATTATTTATCTATTAGTAGCTGTAGTGGTCTTTGAAACTCAAGATAGCACAGCAACTCTGTGAAACCTGGTACCAGTCAGAATGGCCATCCTTACCAGACACAAAAGCTGCAGATTAGAAGAACAAAACAAAAAAACAAAACAAAACAAAACAAAAAAAACCCAACCAAACAAACAAAAAAAGGATATGTTTAGTAACAGTGTTTAATTCAAGAATTCATTCCCAGGAAAGAGATTTGGTATGGATTTGAGGAGCATAGCAGCTCTGAAGCAATCTTGCTTGTGCATGAGAAACAAACAATTCCATCTCCATACACTCCCCCTGATGTGTTGAAAAGGCAACTCTCACCTTTCAGAGTATGAGTTTTGAGACCTATTTTAAGATTTGACTAAACTGAAAAGGTGCACTTGCTCTTGCACTGAAATAATTTTTTGTGGTAGCTCGTATCAGTGATTCTTGGGAGTAACATCACTTTATTGATACCATTTCACTCTTGGTAACTGGGAAAGAAAAGTAAAATCCTGTGTCATTCTAGAACAGAATCTGGTGTGTGCAACCCTCATTCTCTTCAGTTAATCCAGTAACTCAGGCATAGTTTACCATGTTGCTAGAGCAGGAAAAGGCAAACTAACTCGGTTAACTAACACTTCTGATCTGATTGTGAAGGGCACACTGGGTGACAGAGAGTTCACCCAAGCACCTTTGTTTCTGGGTAGTGGACAAAGGCAGTAAAAATGTGGATGGCATTGTGGGAATATTATTTTCTTTATTACTTTTCACATAAAGATCAGCTACTTCACTGAACCTGAACAGTGAATGCCAAACACAGCTATTCCTTCTGGGAGGTTCTTACAATACTGCTTAGATCAGGGCTGTGCCTATGGAACTTGTGCTTCTCACCACACATTCCCATGTTACATAACATCCCTTGGCATTTTGGACTCCAGTGGTCAAATCTAGGCCTGCACCCTCACCAGAACACTCATGGTCAGTGTTACAGAACTATTATTTGGGTTGTAAGCTGTTTGTTGCTGGTTTTGTACATCTAAGATAGAAAGAAGTAAACGTGCCTGCATGACCACATTATGAATTCTTAGCTAAATCGAACCTCTGTACTCAGGTGGATGACTTCTAAATCTTTCTTACACTTAATCTTCATTAAATTAATAAATAAAATAAATCTTACACTAAATCTTCAAGGGTCAGATCCTATGAACCCTTAACACAAAAGTAGAATACATACACAAGAAAAACTTGCAAGGTCAGGTCTCTCTTGGAGAATATTTCAGAAATAAAAAGGATTTCACTCCTCAGAAATGATCAGGGTTACTCTACAATTGACTGGGGAAAAGGAGCTTATGCAAAGGTTGTAGCTGAGAAGTGCATTTGTGAAGAGGATCTCTCAGAAAGTAAAGGGAACGACAGCAATCTGGAAATAATGCAAATTGGTGATATGCTCACAAGTATTCCTAATAGCAGTGCACAAAACAAAGTTCAAAACTCCATTCAATTAATAGAATGGAAGTATTCAAACTGCCTTTTAAGTAATAAAGCAATATCAAATTTCTATGTGGCTGAATCTTCATTATTAAGCCTGTAACTGGGAGGGCTATTTTCTGAAGGAAACTTCATCTTAATTCAGACTAGGACTATCCCAAGATACTCCTCATGCAGCTTCCACTGGAAGCCTGGGTTGGTATCAGTGGATGTCTGCATTGCAGAAGTACTACTATTTGAAAATTCTGCAAACCTCACATTGGTTATAACTGACATATTTTGTATACCTTTCTGCCAACATTCCTTTCCTCTTCATTTCCTTCTGTTGCAAAAGAAAATGATCCCTTCATGCATGAGTATACTTCAGAGTATGCATCCATAGCAGTATCTCACATAACCTTGTTACCTGAGAACAATGACACTTTTTCCTTGTCATCCCTACCTACAGGGCTTCTAGTTCTTCCTCTTTAGCTTAGGTGGAAGCACCTATTAATCCCAGAGTTTTCCATACCAGTCTTTGCTCAGCTCTAACTTACTCCTCTTGAAGTGCAAATCACCTTCCTCTGCTGCAGCATGTGAATGAAGACAGCAAGTACTGCAACAAAAAAGGAAAGTAATGTCATGTACTCAAGTGACACTGCATTTACCTACCAGCATCAGAAACAAACAGTTCAATCCCTACGTTTTTTACCAGTTATGCAAGGCCTTTCTTCCAAAAAGATAGTATTGTTAGCCAAGATAAAACCTTATTTCAGACAAAACTGAGAATTTGAATGGAAGTCCTCTTCTCATGGGTGCCATGACAAAGCTTAAGTGATGCATGTTCAGCTTCTGCAGACAGCAAAAGCCAAAAGCACTACACACTTCACCAATCACATGGTGCTGTCTTGAGCTGCTTTTCATGGAGCTCTCATGGGTCCTCAGGAAAAAAAAAAAAATCGTACATGTAATACTCTTCCCAGTAGACTAAAAGCATTTGCAAGTACTTATAATGAGCATTTGACTCAGCGACTGCAAGTTTTTTGAGTGCCTAAAAACCAGTGAATTCGGATTCTGCGTTCAGCTCTTCCTCTTAACTTGTGAAGCTCATGTGACTGCATCAGCACTTTATTTTCTCTAGATGTAACAACTACCATTACATCTCTTGCACAAATGTTGCAAGAGTTTAATTGCCTCACAGTAGAGCCAAAAGATACCTCCTAGTAAAAGCTCTTGGTTGCAAGTAGTATGCACTTCTTTTTGTTTATTTCAAAGAAATATCTCTTCTTTGGGAGGCTTATAGTACAGTATTATTTTATATTAATGTAATGTACTGTTTCACACATAATAGAGGTTAATATATTATACTGATACTGTATTCCATCTTTGCTGAGATGCATGGATTAGTCCTAGAATGGAAACTCTAAATCTTTCTTAAAAAATCTGACTTCTGGAAACGTATCTGCTTCTTGTATCATGTACAGATAGGAACAAACAGGATCATGACACTTCAGGTTGTTAAGAATGTCAGAGATGTCGTGTCCAACATTCTGCTCAAACCAAGGTCATCAGTGAACCCCGATCACTTTGCAGAGGGAATTATCCAGTCTGGCCTTTAAAACCTTCAAAAAAGAGACCATACAACCTCTCTGGGCTACCTGTCTCCATGTATGATTGTCCTTGTGGGCCAAAGTAATTTGCTCGTATCCAGTCTGAACCTTTGTTTCAACATATGCCTTATGTCTCTCATTCTTTGGCACATGCCACTGTGTTGAGTCTGGCTCCAATTCCCTGAGGAACTCTTTATAAGGCTGCTCTTAGGTCCCCCCATAGCCTCCCTTTCTGCAGGCTGAGCAAGCCCCACTCCCTTCACCCTCTGCTCAGAGCTCGGCCTCCAGCCCCAGCCACTTCGGTGGCCTCCGCAGAACCCCAGGTCTTTAATAACTTCCTTGAAGTGGGGGGACCAAAACTGGACACGGGGTTATAAACGTGACCTACTGGGTGCTGAGCAGAAGGGAATAATCACTTCCCTTGGTGTCCTGGCTGCACTGTTGTTCATACAGACTAGGATGCTCCTGGCTATCTTTGTTGCCAGGGGATGTGGCTGTTTCATGTCCAATTTGCTGTTCACCAGGACTTCTGGGCCTTTTTGGCAGGGCTGCTTCTCGGCCTCTACCACTGCAATGCTTAAAGCATTAAATATTTGCCTTGTTTATTTAAACACAGATTACAAAGGAAATGGATATAAAAAGTCCACAGAAGCACCTAAACCCCAATATATTCAAAGACTACAACCAAGATTTGTTCCAAACAAAACCAGAATCCTGCTTATGTCTCTCTGTGAGCTGGTAGCTTGGAACAGGTCACTTTCTCCAATTTCTCCACCCTCAGCACAGGAATATTAACTGAAAGATGTTTAAACCATGGTATTTTCACAAATTATTTCTTAGCAAATATTCTTATCGGAACAGCTGGAGAGATGGTAAAATTATGCTTCTTGAAGTGGTTTCTCATGTTCACAGCCTTAAGCAAAGGTCACTTTTTAAAGACCTAGCTTGTTTAAATTCATGTCCAGTCCCCAACCTGAACTGGCATTAATCAAGTAACTGCATAAAACATGCTTTTCGAGATTCCTCCTTAGAACTGTAATACTTTGACCAAAAGAGCTGAGCATCTATGGCCTTTGCAAGAACACTTTTCCTTTACTATCAGAGGATCAAGAGGGAGCAATAATGTAGCTGCCGATGCATTTTTAAAAATAGCTTCAGATATTTCCAAGTGCAGATAAGGGCTAAACTATCAGAGAATTTAGAAACTCTGACAATCAGGGTTTATAATGACAGTTCTGCAGCGTGAAATCCTATGAGCCCCAAGTGGACTAAGGACAGTGGCTTCGACTTTAGCAGTTTAGTTCTCACAGAACAACATAGGAAAGAAAAGCTCTTTCATCTTGTCTGTCCCATATGGAGAAGAACCGGGACGATACAATGATAAATTGCCATCTTATGCTTTAACGTAAATGTCAATCTTTTCCTTCTCAATCACATAACCTTTCACATACTGTGTTTTATCTTAAGTGGCAATTAGGACTTAAACTAGAATCCTCCCCTTTAAAACTATGTTATATTGGAAACTATGGCTTACACAGAACCACAAAAAACTATGACAGTAGTTGTTTCTCTTTTTCAGTTCTACTCATTAAGTAATGAAGGATTCTTGGGTAACAGGCATAATAGATAAATACCTTTTCTGCAAACAGATTTCCCAGCCCCTCCTGGGAGATTATAGGGTAGTCTTGGCCAGGTAATGCAACTGAAAACACTACTTGCATTTTTCAAACTGGTCACAGTAATTTCAGACTTTTCTTAAATATCACTGCAATGCACATTATCTCTGTACTATGCCTATTGTATGATCTCCTGTCTTTATTTAAATTTCTTTTCTAGTACATCCTCACTAGCATGCAACAACCACCAAAACAACACTGAGTACGTAAATCTGAAAGCACAGATTGCCAGTTGAGGCAAAATAAGGCAGTCTTTGACTTTCCAAGATGCAGCTCTAAATGCAGTATTCCTTTCCTTTCCCCCACCCCCATCCCTTTTGTTATGGCAATACAAGGCACCACACACACATATTCAAAAAACTGTTCAGTAAGAAGCAAACAGACCATGCTATAATATCTCATGCTGTTTATCCCAACAAAAATCAGGAATTCTTAATTGAGCACCCTTTTCCCTCCAGCTCTCATGATGAAGGGAATGGGAAAAGAGCGGATCAAAGGCTCTGATCCCTTTGCTACAGTGGAGGCATGAAATCAGAACCAAATACAAATTTCGAGCGGTGCTGCATTACAGGAGGGCTCCCCTTGCATTTCTTTTCACTCTTATTAAGACAAGCGGACTTAAGCCTCCCGCCCTCCCACAAAACGCTGACACGATGCGGATGCTGCACGGCCAGTCCCCGCGTTACCCGGAGCCGCCGTCCCGGCACGGTGGGGCTGAGGCGGCAGGGCCGGGCTCGGAGCTCGCGCCGTCCCGGGGGAGCCGAGCGGAGCCGCAGCCCGGCCCCGGGAGAGCCGAGCGGAGCCGCAGCCCGGCCCGGGGAACCGCCGCCGGTTCTCCCTCGCCTGGCGGGGGACGGTGGCGGCGCCTCCCCGGGCACAGCGCGGACAAGCGGGCGTGCGGCAGCCCCCGGTGCCGGAGCCCCGCGCCGCCGATCGCGACAGCGCCGGTCGCTCCGCCATGCCGCAGGGGCTCCCCTTCATCCCGGCTCCCCGTCCGCTTGCGG
>VZSE01012296.1:1670153-1680502 GCA_013398275.1 Promerops cafer | reverse complement strand
GGCGGGCCCGCCCGGGAACCTGCCTGCGCCAGCGCCCGGGAACCTGCATGGCGCATAGCGCCCGCGCCGCCTCACGGCCCCGGCGGGAACGGGGGGGCGGCCCCGGGCCCCGCACAGCCCGGGGGGCTCGGCGGGACGCACTGACCTGTCCGCGATCCACCTCCACACAGGGATGCCGGGCACTGTGCCAGCTCCGCCTGTGCCACACTCGTCAGTAGTGTCCAGCGACAGGACGAGGGGCAATGGCCATAAGCTGAAACACAAGTTTCACCTCAGCATGAGGGAGAACTTCTTCACATTGAGGGTGGCACAGCACTGGAAGAGCTGCCCGGGGAGGGTGCGGCGTCTCCCTCTCTGAAGACATTCGGAACCCACCTGGACGCGTTCCCGTGTCACCTGCTCCAGCTGGCCCTGCTTCCCAGCCCGAACCGTTCTGTGGTTCTGTGATTCCGTGCCTGTGTCCAGAGGCGGGCCCTGAGGAGAGCAGGCCGCGGCCCCCGGCCCCAGCTCCCCTCCCGAGCCCCTGCAGCTGCAGCTGCCGAGAGTGATGGTTGCTGGACGCCCACATCCCGCTGTGACACTCGCCAAGGCCACCCTGTATCCCCAGGCACCTGCTTTGGCGCTGGGCCGGAGCTGGGGGTGTTTTCTGTCAGTCTCCACAGCATCTCTGCGAATTACATTCCTGAATGCCATGTCATCTTGCTAGGTAATGACCTCACCTTTCCCTGTTGCTGCTTGAGGTGCTCCAGTGCAACAAAACCCCAAACACCAAAAGTTTGGACATTACAGCAGGGGACAGCACTGGACTCAGTCACGTTCCATTATATGGCCAGATTTATGAGAACAAATCATGATTTTTGTGTCCTTGTGCAAATAATGCATAGTTCCACCCCAGAAGTTTAATAATGTAGGATTCAATGTGTACTATTTAAAAGCTCACTGAAGAGGGTTTCTTTAAGAACATTTCTTATGGTGAATGATAAATACAGTTGGTTCCTCAGGCCTTTTATTAGAAACCTCTAGATCTCCCTAGGGCAGCTAGGTGATGGTGACTACTTTGTATATAAAGAAATGCATATCTCATGTAATTATGACATGCTTTGCTCATAATTATGCAAATTTGAGATGGTAGCTAATCTTTCTCACTATAGCAAAAGTGAAAAGCTGTCCTAATGTAATTATACTGCATTGCAATCAGGGTTTACTGTAATAGCTGTGTGTTCAGCGTGGTGTGTGTTCATCTGCCCTGGGGTACCTATACCCCAGGTGTTAGCATCAAGGCACACTCCATGCACATGCAAAGGTCCTTCATGGAAACACCATTTTGTGAGGGTAGGGAGTTTAGTTTTTAGTTCAGTTGTTAAGATTTTTGTTAAGACTCTTCATTTGCTGCTAAGAGGCTATTTTCTGTTATGGTTTTCTATGGTGACTTTTCCCATCTGTCCCTTTCTACATCCCAGTTACTTGACTGATTTTGGTTTTCTTTTGAAGATACTAAAAACTCAAAACATTACACAAACTGTAATGCATGGATGTTTTACACAGAACTACAGTTTATCTGCAGCTATAATCTGTATGTGGGTTGTTTAAACATTTGGCAAATTATGTTTTAATTCACATTATTAATTCTCAAAATTGTTAACTTGATGAAACAGCCTCATATACATAATTAAGTCTCACTTTATCAAAATACCAAAAGCAGTATTTCCAGCCCAATAGGACACGTGTTTTCTTTTTGAAGTTACTACAGCAGCAAGTATTGTACCACAACTGACCTCTCAAAGACTTCAGAGGTCCCAAAGGGAGTGGGATATATTTTTTAAACTTTTTTTAAATTTAAGTTTCTAACAAACATTCTCCCGCCATGTCATTTTGGAGACAGTGACTCAGACAGATGGTTATTATAGAAAATTACAAACCAAAATGGAAGGTAAAAATAGGGTGCATAATACCAGTCCATAAATATACCTCTGTTACTCTTCAATATCTGGAAATAATCGTTTTCATTAAAGTCAGCCATGGGTGCAGAGTTGGATATTCCCCTCATTTAATGCAAATTGTGCATCATCACATATGCTTTCAGGGTACCTGCAGTTACAAATTACTTCAGATCTTAAAATCATGTTTTGAACCTGTCTTTATTACTGAAAAAAATGCAATGTTAAAAATAAGTAAAAATCTTCATTAAAGATCTACTTCATGGAATATTTTAGTACCTATTTACCATTTTTGTGTTAGCAGTAACAGTTGAAAGGCCACTTTAGGTTAGATCTAGGAAAGTCATTAAATGCTTCAAAATGTATCATTACTTTAAAATGTATCAGAGAACGCGTCCTCATTTGTGAATCTATGCTATGAACTTTGCAGTTAGCAATGCTTTTTAACAATATACAAGACAGTGCAAACAAACATTAAAATTGACAGTTAACATAATTTTATAGATATTTAAGGATTATACAAGATACTAACATCCTTCCTTCACAATAAGATAAGTATTTATTTCATAATTTGTTCAAAGTGCTTTGAAAATGCTTGTCAAAGGTGACAGATTTTGCATTCCTAAGTTATTGAGGTCCTCCATTGTAAAATGTCAGCCCTAGTTTGATTAATTTATACATTGTTGTTAGTTTCCATTTTCATATTAACTAACTAGTTGAACTTGATGATCTTATTCTGTTTGACAGCCTTATAATTCAGCCAACATGGCAACTGCTTTGGTAAAAGAACTGATATTGCAACAATTAATTCTGAATTTTTCTCTTAATTAAGGGTTCTTATGTCCAACAAACCCATGTCACAGCACTACAGGAAGAATTCCTTGTAAGGACAGAATCAAATGAAGTGCCAAGGATATCATTCAAAGCTCCTACTGTAAGTACCTAAACCAGACAATGTAAACATCTCCGTGTTTCATGGTCTTTCTATGAGATTTCAGTTTGATATGGTATTAATGAAAGCAACAGAATTGAGAATAAAATTCGGGTGCGTTAATTGCAGAATAAGCATTACAGGAACGGAGTTTTTGCAGAATAGCAAAACTGTAAGGTTAGCTTTTAAAAAGCGTGCAGTTAGGTCTTTTCTCAGCTTTTTAAGTTTGCTTCTAGTTTGTCTCATCATAAGGAATAGGATTCATTCTGCAGCCCGCTCACCTCCTCCCACCTAGGAGTGACTTGAGGGTTGCAGAGAGGAAGTAAAAAAAGATACTTTGCATCATTTAGTTATGAGCTCTTTAGCTGCCTGAGTAATGTAGATGGAGTCCAGAAAAACGTGTCTTGTCTGCCTTAGGCAGCATAAAATGGGAACATGCTTCAGCTCAGAGGGGAAAAAGGCACATGGAGAGATTGGAACAGGGAACTCGCACTTGATAAACGGCACAAGCATGAGAAAATTTACCGGCAAAATATTAACACTCCATCTTCTGAGAAGCTTGACATTATCAGAGATGGTTTTGCTGTTTTACAAAAGCCACCAAACAGACAAAAAACAAAATAGAAGAAACACTGTCAAAGCCTAATTCCCTTCCAAGATAATCAGGCTCCAGTTATTTGAATCACTGTTGCTCTTCCCAGAAGTTGTGGAAGGTGCAACAGGGGTGTATTGTTAAATGTCCCTCCACTGAAAGGAGCAAATCACAGTTCTCTCTACCCCAGTTTCCATCCCTGAATTTCCACTGTTTTTCTTGATGTTACTCCCCTCTTACAAATCATGGTAGTGACAAAGAGTTAAGGCCTATGTATGTAAGCCCTGTCCCAACCCCTTGGTAAGTCAGAGCAACAACTTGTGAAGGCTGCCTGCCTTAAGGTGAAGGACTACACAGTTGACAGGGGCTGATTCTGTTCCCACTGACGTGTAAGGGAGTTAAGCTTATGAACAGGAAACTTCTCTCAGTTGTAGCTGTCTAGCTCCCTTGGTTATTCTCTAAGTCTATAGCTCCAGAAGGGGAAATTCTCCTGTCCTGTAGCACACACCCAGACAAGTAAGGAAGTCTGATCCCATGAAATTTTAAGAGCTTGTAAGAACATGATCCAGTTTTGAGTACTGACTAATTTGCAGATCTAAACTCTCTTCTGCAGGGCTGGGGTTGTGTGTGTGTGTGCATTTTCTTGACTTCCACCTTAGGAGTAGTCAGAAAAAAGGTATAAACTGAGAGTGACTGAGCATAGCAGATACGAGGAACAAAATACATCAGCTGACTTAGAGCTGGGCAACCCCACATCAGTCAGTCAGGAAAATTGCTGGTTACTAGCTAAAAAGTATTACAAGCCTCTTTCTGCCAATAAGATAGGGAGCACAATCAGCAGGTGGAGCAAGTGTTGTTCACTTAAAAATTTCTGTTCTCTAGCACTACCTCAAGCTACTACTCTGAGTGTATTGATAGATGTCATACACAAAAGTCCATCTCCCTCAGACAGGACAAAGAAATGGAGAATGAACCATGGGAGGACTGTTTCTGTTGCACCAAAGTAAGGGTATTTGGTTTAAAGACTTCTGTTCAATTATCTTAACCAGTGAGGCTTTTAGTATTGGCATTCCTACGCTGGTTTTGCAGAAAAGGTACCTCCTTGCCTTTGACAGAAAGAAAAGACAAAAGCAGCTTTGCTCATAGAATGTCTCCTAGAATGGCTGAATCATATTTCAGGAATATTAAATCATTCTGCATTTCCATCATAAGCCTTAGGATTTCTAAATTTAAACAGTTTAGAATTTAGATCACAAACTACCCTCTAAAGAGTGATTTGATGAAATATAGGAACCCTGTGGAAAGCTGTGTTTTTCTTAGAATATGACAGAAGGAGTATTTATTTTGAGTACAAAACTATCTTGTTAAAAAAAAAATCTTTTCAGAAGTAAAATCCATGAGGAAGTGTCAATGTCTTTAAAAACAAGTTTAAATCACAGGTCAACATTATATTTGTATTTTGTTGCTGCAAACATGACACACATTGCAAATAATTCCATTAAGTAAAAAGTTGCCTAGACTAAAATGATCTTCATATCAAGCTGAAGGTTCTTTCTATATATGCAGAGATGTGGGAAAATTTAAAATTCAGATTGTAGTTAAGCTAGGAAAGTATGACTTTTTAAGGCTTGAGAAAACTAAAGAAATAGCAAGTCTCCTATTTCTACAGCTGAAATGTCAAAACAAACCTATAAAAGAAAGTATCATGAAAAGACTGCTTGGGTAATATACACCAATAAAGTGAAATCTGTCCATAAATAAGTTAACAAAACTGCCTGCAGCCTGTGACATCAGCATACTGGCGTGGTCTTTAATGTTAACAACTGTGTGCAGAAGCAAGACTTACGTGGTGTGTGTTTGCCACTTATTTTATTTTCTGCACAGGAAAACCACATTTGAAAAGTAATAGGTGAAAGGTTAATTACTGCTTGTTCATGTCTCTTCAAGATGTCCTTTTTTGGAGAAAGCTTGAGAGAAAAAAAAACAAACCCTAAAAATGAAAAAACTAAAATGTCACAAGTGCATTACAATCTGAGATATATGCCAGGCAAGTAATTTTCAGGTTCTCTTCTTGCATTGCCTGCATATCCACAAAGTTCATAAAACAACTAAATGATGATTTATGCATGGTAACTTCCTTGGCAGTAATTGTTATGCCAAGAAAAACTTATTTACTGATTGCAGACATCCATACAATAATATGTGGATTTTTATTACATGAACCAATCAATTAGTGTGAAGCACAGATGGTGAATGGTAAAAAGAGAAAACATAGTGTTTGTTTTCCTTTATTTCTAAAGAAAATGTCTAAGCTATATTGTTGTCACTGAGAAGTGGATCTCTGCTCTGAAATGTAGAGCAAAATAATGCAGCTTGACCTAGAAACTGCACAGTTTCTGTGGCTACAGAGGTAAAATCATGCTGCAAACAGGCAACAAATGATAAATTACTATGGTATATATGTAACTTAGCTCATGTATTTGTGTTAGAATCACAGAGAATTCAAGAAATGTCAACATATTAGTTCTGAAAATCAGACCAGCAATAACAACAAAGAGAGACTCTAAATCTGTAGCACTGTTTCGGTACTCAAAAGCTGTACTTCATCCATGTGAACTACAATGAACTTGTAAAGACTGAATACCACATCAATATTCTCAGCACCAGCTCAGGAACTTCACAACTCTTCTATTGTTTTATTTATGGATATTGCAGCTCAAGCTTGCTCAAGTTCCACAAGGACTCCATGGCAATCTTTAGGGTGAAGAAAAATCACAGGTTTGCCATGTGCACCTATTTTTGGCTCTTCACTCAATATTCGTATCTTTTTTTTCTTCAGTGCTGTCATAGCCGCTTTTATGTCATCAACCTTATAAAAAAGATACAGTTCACACAAATTAACATATTGCACTGTATTATGCAGATTCTACATTTAGAAGCAATAACATAATTCCTTACTGAAATGTTATTTCTAAGTTCTCATATAATTCTGAAAATAAGTTATAAACCATTTAAAAACATCTATTCTTAAAAATAAAAATACTACAGAAGTTTGCATTTCTTATTTGAAGATTTTATAAAATATCATTTTAAAAGATTGTGCAATATTTAAGAAATTAATAAACCAAAATCACTCATGCACAAAGCCCATTGATTTTTTTTGTTGTTACTTTATAAGGACTCTATAACTAATCTAAATTCTGCATTACTTTTACTAGGGAGATTATATCGCTTTCCAGCTCTCAATAACTAAAGAAAAATACCTCCCTTTATAAGTGATGACAGAGCACTGACTCATTAAATGCTGGTGAAAAAGGAGGGCAGTGGACAGAAGGTGAAAGTCCCTTTCAGATTTATGTATTCTCCTTCTGAGTAGGTTAAGGTTCATAGTTTCCTAAGGAAAAAAGCTTAGAATAATCAAAAATATATCCAGACATGGTCTTCCTATTGAACTTAACTATAATAATAGCCATTAACACAGTATTTTAGTACAGTTTCCTACAGAAATATGTAATATACAAAAACATGCCTATACTGTATGCTGTGATCTAAATTTCTGATGTTGTGTCATCCAATGAAATTTGAATTTTCCTAAAACTTAAATGCATTCATTTTTTGAAATAATAATATTAACACTCAGTTTAGAAAATTCAATAGTCAATAATCAACACAGACGTAGAATTAAAATAATATCATTGCTATTTTTCAACACTTAGGTGTCTGGACATAATTTGGTGAATAAACTCTTCTCCCAGTGCCAGAGTAGGAAAGAAGGAAATTCCTAGCTTTAATTCAGAGGAACAGGCATCACCTAATTCCCACTCATTTGCAGCAGTTTTGTTCATGAATATTCCAAACTCACTATAGTTCTTCCTACACACAACTAGCAGTCTGCAGAACAAAAAGGAATGACTGTCAAATTATCTAAACTAGAAAGGCCACATGTGACATGTGCCACGGCCCCCTCCAGATTATTTCCCTGAGCAGAAAAGCCACAGCAGCTGCTGCTCCTGTCCTGCAGAGATGGCCTGAAGAGGAGCAGAGTCTGGGCTCAGCTGGAATGAATTCCTGCATCCCCAAGGATGAGTGACAGTAAGCAGTGGGAAGCCTTTGGGTGCATCCATGTTAGAAGAATACTGGGCTTGGATTGTTCTCTTACTCTACTGTGTCCAGCACGGTTTTCACTGCAGGTATTAAATTGTAGCTGGTCAGGAATAATTTCTTAAATTTCTTCTTAAAATTTCTTCTTAAAATACTTACCTTTTTTGAAACAAGTTGACTATCAAAACATCTGTCTAAATTTTCCTTTGCATAAGAGAGAAGAAATATGACAGCCTTATATGTTAGTTCTTGACACAGGTCAAACCTGTTAAAATATGCATACTTGAATATATCTATCTTATTACATGAAATATTATGTTAAAATACCTCAATGCAGATATGATGCATTCCTCCAGTCTTGTTTTTTTGCAGGAAGCTTGCAATGGGACTTTTCTCTCCTAAAGGATGTAGAAGTTCCAGCTTGGTATTTCCCAGCTCCACAAAAACAGTGTAGACACCATGTTCAGGAAGAGCAACAGTCTCACTCACCTGGGCTCCTAACACATCTTTATACAAGGACTGAGCTTTCTCCAAATCAGGCACTGCAATTGCCACGTGATTAAGTCGGCCCAGTTTCCACAGACAGCTTGGAATGTTTTGTGAAAAGGACTTTGATGATGATAGAGTTGGTACTGTGGGAGCAGAAGTCTGCAATCTGCTAAGAAGCCCTGAAAAAAAAGTGAATAGCACTGACATGATGCTTTTGAGAAAGTCTTAGTGCCTGCTCTTTCCCCTATAAAGGCCTGCAGAGCTGCCAAGTCATTAGCACATGCTTGTGCAATGCTCAGGGTAGACTGAGGCAAGGAAACAGTTACTCTGTTTTCAGACTAAGTAAACATTCAGAAGTATTAAAAATAAATAAATAAAAACCCAAAGCAGACTCAAATTTGGTGTAAATCCTTACATATACCTGTTGAAAAGAGGAAAACATGACCAATTGTAAAGGCTAACTGTATAATATGTTTAAAAGTGACTTTTGAAATTTTCAGAGCTTCTTACAAAATAGAGAAAGAAATAAGGATATGCCTATACATCTCAAAATTATAACAAACAAAAAGATCACGAAAAAGAAAGATATAAAATGAGGGTACTTACAAATTAATTACAATAAAAATTAATCTGTCAGTACTAGAATCTAGAGGGGTTGGGGTGGGAAGAAATTGTGAGAGTATCAGTTGTTTCTAAAAGCAAAATTAGAATTAGACTAGAGGATATATTCATAAAAGCCACATTTTAATTCCATGCCAGTTTGCTTTAGGCCAAGTCAGAGCTGCCAATGCCTCAAGGCCAAGCTAGAGGCATCTTAGCATTTTGGGCATTTGAGTCTTTGAGGCATTCTTTGCTTTCAAGTCACAAATGTGCTATTTCGCTAAGAGATTGTGCCAATGATGCCCTGAAATTCCAGATGCTTTACAACACACTGAGGATAGATAGCCTGGCTGGGCTCTTGGTACCCTGTAAGGTCAGTAATAGCTACAATTAATTAAATCAGCTTTGCTTCACTGTATGGAACTGAGAACTACCATTCCACAGGAATTCAAGATTCTACAGCTACCAATTAATTTTTCTTCAAAAAGATAACCAATACTTTTAAATTTATCTATTTGTGGGTCATTCTATTGATGGTTGAGTGATCTACTTGTAGTATGCACATCAGAGTTTAAAAATACAGCTGTACCAAGTAAGGGTTACATTCTTTAACTGAGAAGTTTAAGAAGTAACAAGTCTGAAGTAACCCATAAACTGAGATCCTCACCCTTCAAATGTTTATTCATAGGCTTGTTTGTTGCTCCTTGACGTAATCAAGAAAACTAAGCAATCAAACACAAGCCAACTGAACTCAGTCATGTTGTCCATGGGAAGGTTTTACAACAGTGGGCTGCAGTAAGAACCTTGTCACTGGGCACTGTTCTATTGTCACTCATTTCAGGTGGAGACAAACTCCCAAGGCATGAAGAGGATGCTGTTACCATAGGGAATCTGGCAGCAGGAGCTGTATGTTCACTCTCTGGACCAAATGGAGAAAGGGCATAGTGTGGTCATTCTTAAATTCCAGCAATTTCAAGGTGATGTGAGCGTCTTGGGAACTCTGGAAGCCAACTGGGCTGACAGTGCTGCTCTGCTCTGTGCTGGAGAGGGCTTTTGGGAATCAGATGGGCTCCACAGCTCATGAAAACTGAGTCTCAGTGTGATGCAGCTCTTGTTCCCTCCTTCAAAGTGCAGTCATGCAAAGGTGTTTTCATTCCCAGTATCCTACTGATGGATCACTGACAGCACTGAGCCTCTCATTCGTTTTTCTCCTGGTCTGTGGCTACCAAGTAAAATAGTGTGGTTTAGGAACTGTGAGTTTAACCTACCCTACCAGGGTTGAGCAGTTCAGGTTATTATCATGAACGGGAAATTATTTTGAATTTGACCTCCAAATCACACCTCAAAAAAGACAAGCTCCTCCTTGCACCTTAAGTTTGGAGTTTGCTCTGCTAAGTTTGCCCTATGCCAGCTAATGTCAGTTGTTAATGTGCCCGTCGGTTGGATCGGGAGATCTTGTTTTTATTTACAGAAGCGGTAGTTTCGTTCGGCCTGCGAGGCTCTCACGGGGAGATCCGCCAGGCCGGAGCAGGCGCCGAGACCCGCGGCCGCCCCGTGCCGGCCCCGCCACCACCGCCTGCATTCCTGCCGCCCTTCCCTCCGCCCTTCTCGCCGCCGCCCCGCGCTGCCGCCCCGAGCTCCCGCCCCGCGTTACCGGCCGCTCCGCGCCACAGCACCGCCGCCATCTCCCCGCCCGATC
>VZSE01012296.1:1606045-1670044 GCA_013398275.1 Promerops cafer | reverse complement strand
GGGGCCGTGCCCGCCCGGGGGCCGTGCCCGCCCGGGGGCCGTGCCCGCCCGGGGGCCGCGCTGGGCACCGCACTGATCTGAGACAGAACGTACGAAACAGGCCTGAGGTAGAAAGAGGCATTTGACGAGGAAGTTTTCTGAGCAAATCCTACAGAATCAGTTAGGTTGGAAAAGACCTCCGAGATCACAGAGTCCAAACTATAACTGAACACGACCTTGTCAACTAAACCAGAGCTCTAAGTGCCACCTCCAGACTTCCTTAAATATCTCCAGGAACAGTAACTGCACCACCTCCCTAGGCAGCCCATTCAAGTATTTAATCACCCTTTCTGTGAAGAAATTTATTCCAACCTAAATGTCCCCTGGTGCAGCTTGAGGCCATGTCTTCTTGGACTGTCGCTGTTGCCTAGGAGAAGAGACCAACCCTCACCTGGCTACACCCTCTTGATGTAGGGAGTTCTAGAGGCCAATAAGGTCACCCCAAGCCTCCTTTTCTCCAGGCTGAGGCCCGCCAGCTCCCTCAACCGCTCCTCATCTAACTTGTGCTCCAGTTACTTTCTGAGTTCTGTTGCCATTCTCTGGACTTGCTACAGCATTTCAGTATCCTTCCCGAATTGAGGGGCCCAGAACTGGGCCCAGAACTCAAGGTGTGGCCTTAGCAGTGCGGAATTCAGGGGAAGAATCACTTCCCTGGTCCTGCTGGCCACACTGTTCCTGATACAGGCCAGGATGCCATGAAGCATTGTGCCAGAGAGACTCAGGACAGCGAGCAGGCTGTCTGGTGATGCTGCACTCTTGTTGTGTCAGGTATAGCACACTGCGAGTTGTTGAGATATAGCCTAGATAGATAAACAGCTTGTGCCACTTCAAATCTGATTATATGTGATTAGTTAAGAGTGCAGATTAAAATTAGTGGTCAAAATGGGTATTTGAAAGTCACAATATATAACACTTTCAGTTTCCAGCCCAGGTTGTGTGTCAGGTGTATTTCTGATGTTCAGAGAATTGCAGGTACCGGTCACAGTCACAGCTCTGCTGGCTCCACACCATGGTTTTTGGAGTGTGCAAAGTGACAGTGAGGGGACACAGAAGTGGCATTGCAGGGCATTCTTTTCTCTGCACTGAAAAGACTTCATTTGTTGGTAGGAAGGAAACATGAAAGCAGCAAAGGCAGGAGCAGTATTGAAGTTAAAATGTTAGTCACAGTTTTGGATCAAGTTGCAGAAGGGCTGTATGGGTGGCTGGAAACACAAGGGTCTGTGGGTGTAGGGCTTAATTTGACTTTCTAAAATATACATTAAGGAAACTACATGACGTAAGAGGGGAGTAGAAGAGCACTGGGCAGTGCTGTGCTGATGGTGAAGGGGTGTGTATGTGCCTCATTTGCCTGAACTTGTAGACACCAGGTAAGATTGGGTGTTTTGCCCACAGAATCAGCTGGAAATGTGCAGTTCCAAAATAGTCCTTGTATCTAGGTCAGAGACTCAAAACTGTGAAGTAAGATGACTGTAGCTTCACTATATTTAGAGCAGGTTTCCCAGTGCTGATGCACATCCCAGTCTACAGCAACACCGTGCCGTTCTCAGGGTGGAAGCAGCAGCCATGGGGGCATCACTGCCATACCCTCCTTGGGGTTCTGGGAGAACTAGGCGCTTGTAGCAGAGGGCTGGGCCAGGAGGTGGGGATGCTTTGGTTCGGGAGGCGGGGATGCTTTGGTTCGGGAGGAGGGAATGCTTTGGTTTCGGAGGCGGGGATGCTTTGGTTCGGGAGGAGGGAATGCCACGGCTCGGGAGGCGGAGCGGGCGGGGCAGAGCTCCGCGGGCGGAACCATTGTGTGCGGAACCTTGGCGGCGGCCGCGGGAGCCGCCCGGGCCGGAGCGCTGGGCCGCGCGGCGGAGGCGGTGCCCGGTACCCACGTGTGCGCGGGGCGATGGCGGCGGTGCCGGGGATCCCGGGGGTCCAGGGGATCCAGAGGATCCAGACGTGCCTCAGGGTGGCGGGAGCGGCGGCGGCGCGCCCCGAGTGCTTCCTCAGGTACCGCGGGGCGACGGGGGGAGGCATTGGTAGCCCTAGAGGAAAACCTGGAGAGGAGGAGACTACCCGGGTGTACAAGTTGAGGAGTGAGGCGGTGGAGAAGGGCAGTTACCTCTTTGAAACCTGCGGTCTAGCTCTTGGACGTTTGAGGTGTTTAGTGCTGTACTGTTTACTTCCCCAAAATGTCTTGAGTGCTTAAATAAGATCAACATATCCTAAGATGCAGCTATAGAAAGCTGGAATTTTCTGTCCAGCTGCTTCTTCCTACACGAAGTGTAATAAAGCTGAAAGGATTAAGAATTTTGTCCTTTCTTTTTATGAATGTGTAGTAGCAGCACTCCAAGTGATGTGTGGAAAGTTAAGCCACAGCAGTAGCTATTGAAAGGTGCTGCTCTGTAGCACCTGAGTTCCAAAGCAGATACAGCAAGAGCAGCAGTGTGACCGTGTGATTGACTTAATGGAAAGTGTTAAGCTCTTTTATTTTTCTGCTCTTAGTGTGCAGGATGGACTGGCTGCCGACTTCAGAGCAATGACAAAGACTCTCTACGATTTGAATAAAGGAAGTAACATAGTTCGTGGGGGCCCTCTAAAAGAGCTGGTGATAGAAAATTTTGATGAAGAACAGATTTGGCAGCAACTAGAGCTCCAGAACAATGCAGTTCTCGATTTCTTCAAGAAATCCATTGCAAGGGATGCCGAGGATGAAGATCTTTGTCTTCTCTCAGACCAGGAAGACGACGGCTCTGATGCAGAGACCAGCAGTGACAAGGAGTTGGAAGACAACATAATGGAAGCAGAAACAGAACAGATGAATGTTTATACAAAAGATAAAGATAAAACTAAAGCTAAAGATAAAACTAAAGCTAAAGAAAAGCAAAGTAAACTCAGAGAAAGCATAATGCAGAAATACAGTGATGAGGATTCTGATATTGACTTTGATATTGAAGCACTGGAGCAACAAGCTAAAACAGCCAAGGAAACCACACTGAGAAAGAAGGGAAGAAAATCTGTAGTGGATGACAAGTTTTTCAAGCTAGCTGAGATGGAAGCTTTTTTAGAACATGCAGAGAAGGAAGACAAGGAAGAAGAAGAAGAAGAAGAAGATATTAATTATTTTGAAGACATTATCTCAGATGATGAGGAAGACTCTGAAGAAGCTAAAGTCAAAGTAAGAATATCAGTAAAATAATTTTCTGATATCTCTTTTCCTTTAAATCAAAATATATCTGTTAGGATATCTGTTAGGATGACCATAATGTGTTTAACTCTGTGTAGAAACTACCAAGTTACATTTGTTTAGGTGACTAACGATTACTTCTGAAGCTTTGCTTTAACAATTAATATCTGGTAAGAAAATTTCCTGGTGTAGAAGGATGTAGCATCCTGCTATTCCAGTCTCTCCTTACATGGGCCTTGGGCTTTCACATAAACAAAGGAAGAGGTAGTACCCACAGGAAATCAGGGACCTCAAAGAATAGGTGACCCAGCAAATGAAAAAGATTTGTCACTCAGCATCTGGCCATTAGAGATCACTAAGGTGGCTAATGCAGAGCAAAGGGCTTTTTCCAGGGACATGGCCTTGTAACTCTGATACAACTTAAATTGATGAGTAATTGATTCAAAAATAAGTATTTTATTATTTAATATTACCAGACATTCTCACTAGCAAGTAAGAAATATACCCAGAGAATTAGCGTGCATTGCAACAAGTATTTGGCAAAATCTACAGCTCCTTGACTTCTGTCTGTGTAAGTGGTAGAGAATTGTAAATACCAGGAAAAGAAATCCGTTTTACTATGATGCCCTACCACAGATTAATGCATCACTACCCTGAATTACTGTTACACAAGTAGTACTGTTCCCCAGGCACTAAGACTTTAAAAGACAGGATACTCTTTGATTTCTGTCAGTCTTAACAGCTGTGGTTTGTTGTTTGTTTTTTTCTTTCCCTCTTACCTTTTTAGCCAATTAAAAGTTCTAGAGATATGACATACAAAGATTTCTTTGATCCAGTTGATGATGAGGATGGTGATGATGATTTAGTAGCTAATGATGCTGAAGAGGATCAGGAAGAGGAAGCAGACAGTGCTATTGAAGAGCAAAATGAAGAAAGTATGTCTGAGTAAGTAAAATGCAGGTAAAATGTCCTCATAATTTTACACTAAAGTAAAGCAGACAATACTGAGAATGCCACACTCACTCTGGTCATAGTTTGCCATTGTCAGTTAACTGTTGTTAATATTAAATGTTATTGTCACAGGTTTGAGGATATGGATGAAATGGTGGAGCACATGAGAAGTAAAGAAGCTTCTAAAAAAGTAACTTTTAATTTGCCAGAAGACAGTGAAACAGAAGATGCAACTGAAGTGCAATTAGAGAAGGGCGTCAATCCCAGTGAAATAAAGTCATCATTTGAGAAGAGACAGGAAAAGGTAATTTTGGTTTGGTTTTCTTTGGGTTTTGTTCATATTTTATTTGGCTAATACTTTGAAACAATTGCAAATTTTTTTTTTTTACTGGTTGTGTCATTTGTTCAGAGTCCAGCAAATACAAAGAGGGTATTTACAATTTAAGGAAAACATGTGGTTTATCTACATAGATACATCTGCAATCATATATTGCCTCATGTACCTGAAATAAATATTAATTTCTTGCTGTGAGTTTACGAGAGAGCTCTTTTTTAAACTTCCTAGGAAATGGTGTTTTTCAGATGAGCAAAAAAATAAAAAGCTTGGAAGAAGCATTGTTAGAGGAGAAACCTTGGCAGCTTAAAGGAGAAGTGACTGGCCAGAAACGCCCTGAGAACAGCCTTTTGGAGGAAACAGTGCTTTTTGACCATGCAGTCCGAATGGGTAAGGAGAGGGACGGGGCTTTGCTCACAGCATGTTGCAGACCATGTTGGGTGTTCTGCCCTTTGACCTTGCTGAAAACACCTGTGACTCAAGAGTAGGGTAACAGGACACCAGGTTAAACCTGATGTGATTTTGAGGTGGTTTCACATTGCATTTTCACAGTGGAAACTACAAGAAATTATAACTTTTTTTGGTTAGTATTTAATTTACCTGAAAGTTCATAACTTTAGTGGCAGACATAATAATTTAGCAGCCTTACATAATATGACTTACTTTTACTTATATTTACTTACTTCACCTTCAATTACTACATTTTTGTGAAGGCTTTACTTTCTTTTTCTGTAGTTTATGCTTTATAGAACAAGACCTATTTCTTGTTGGAGAAACATTAATCTTAAAATTTTTTGCTTTTTCCTTTCAGCACCTGTCATCACAGAAGAAACGACTTTTCAGCTTGAAGATATCATTAAACAGAGAATATTGGATGAGGTTAATATTATCTTACCTGTTCCTCCTTACGTTGGTCATAGACTTGATTCACAGGGCACATTCCAAGGATGAGTTTGAAGCATTTCCAATGTTAGGTGTGGAATTATCTTAATTTCTGCAACTGGTTATTTTATTCTTTTGTCTTGATGAATGTGTCTTTAGATTTCTAAGGAGCCCTATTTTTATATCCCTGTTATATGCCAAATTTTGGTGCACTTCAAAACAGAGTGTGTGCAGATAAAACTGTAAGGAGTTTATTTGGAATATAAAGCCAGACTGTACGTGTTGGCTGTTACCATAACTAGTGCTCTGAGCATTCTGAATACTGACCAAAACTCAGTTGTTTGCTTCACTTTGCTTCAAAGCCACTGATCAAAAATCTGTATCTCACAGCTTGTTGAGCCTTACTGTTCATTGAATTAAAAAAGATGGGGAAGTGTTTGTAACTTGTCATAGTTTTTGCCTTCATTCACTAAAACCAAGGACACAAGTAGAGCTATAACTTTTATTACCTTTTTTTTTTAATGAAAGCGCAAAACTTGATGAGTCCTGGGAAGCTACAGGCATAAACTAGTTAATGTGCCAGATAAATAATTGAAAAATGTTCTAAATAAGATGTAGCTGGTACTTGACTGTAGTTGCATTTGGTCATTACTTCATGACTTTCTCAGGCATGGGATGACGTAGTACCAAAAGAAAAACCCAAAGAGGAAGCTTTTGAGTACAAGAAGCGGATCAGTTTGGATCATGAAAAGAGTAAGCTGAGTCTCGCTGAAATCTACGAGCAAGAATACATGAAACTTCACCAGGTAACATAAACAATGCCTTTCCTTTGGGTTTGAAGTTCACACCATGTACTCTTGTGTACATGGAAGTAATTTAATTCGAAGTGGAAGTAATTTAGTCTTTTTCTGAGTGTTCACCAGTGAAAGGGCTCTGAATTTTAAGTTGTTACCAGTCTTGCTAAAGTAAAATAGCCTTATGAATGGTGTTACAGTTACATTGCATTTTTAATGCAGCAAAAGACTGAAGAGGAAGAAAATCCTGAACACAAAGAAATTCAGGAAATGATGGATTCACTCTTCCAGAAGCTGGATGCACTTTGCAATTTCCACTTCACACCCAAACCAGTAAGTGCTTAAGTTTCATAAAGTTGGGGGTTTTCTTCCTTTTTTTAAACTGGATACTTTAAAATATATTCCAGAAATGGAAAGCAAAGTAAACATTGGTGTTTACTGAGCTCATTCTTATTTCATATTAAATGCACGGTGATTGCCTCTAAACAAACCCAAATACTTGTGATCTTCAGTTGTCTGTCAGCTGTGCTCAGTCCTGGATGTGTCTCCTTATTTCTAGCCGGTGCCAGAAGTTAAAATCGTTTCAAACCTTCCAGCTATAAGTATGGAAGAAGTAGCACCAGTTGCTGTTAGTGATGCTGCTCTCTTAGCACCAGAGGAGATCAAGGTAAATATGAAATGGCATAAGGGGGTTATAAAAGGATGTCTGTCTGTCAGATCAGTGGGAATTCTGCCCTTCCCATCCTGGTGGGTGGTTCCTCACCTTGTGGACTTTTTTTGCCTAGAATTATAGCATTGGTGGTTGTTAGGAGGTTTTGAGGGCTGAGGTGTTTTATTCAGTTTGTTTTTTTTTTTTTTTGCTAACTGGGGAAAGTAAATTTTATTTGGCTCCAGTAGGCCATAATATTATGCTTTGGTTTTGATCTTAACTGTTACGTGATGCTCATTGTTGTCCCAACATTTATATGGGTATTGAGAGGGGGAAAGCTAAACAACACTAGAGCAGAGCAGTTAGCATGTCCTGGATCAGTTGTACAAATCTCATTTCCCAGCTTTTGTCAGTTGTTGGCTTTTGCCTTATTCTGAGCTGTCACTTGAAAAAATGGAAACAATGAGACAGATTTGAGTTCTGTGAAGTGAGTCTTGTCTTTTGCACTGTTATGGATTTATTTAGGAGAAGAACAAAGCTGGTGATGTAAAAACAGATGCAGAAAAGACTCCCACAGACAAAAAACGAGAACTAAGAAGGAAAAAGCTCCGTAAACGTATGAGGCGAAGGGAAAAAGAGAAACGTCAAAAGCTTCTTGAAAAGATGAAACCAGAACAAGGCACAAAACTTAGCAAAAAAGCTGCTGCAGCAAAATTAAAAAGGCTTACCAAAGAAGGCAAAGCATCTCTGCTCAAGGTAAGACTAAAATCCCAAGGACAGATAATTTTTCTCTAGAGAGGAAAGGAAACTTTATCCCAAAGAATTACAAGTATAAGGTTGGAAAAATGTGAAAAAGCTGTATGAGACAATTACTCTATATAAAAGTATGTTCATCAGGGAGAAATGATTTTATGTGACGTGCTACTTTTCTCTTTATTTCAAAGTTCACAAAGTGATATTCATGTTCTTTATTTCCTGCATTTAAGCCGTTCCACTTCATCAGGTGGGACTACTTGAATTCACATTGAGGTTTCTATGTTCTGTATAAGCTTTGGGTAACTTAAACTGTTTTGTAATACAATATTCCTATTTAACTTTGTCTTTATTGTGGAGCCTTCCCTATAATCTCGTCAGATTGATATTGTTTTGCATGCTATAAAACAGTAAATTTGTGCATCTCTAATGAGGCCTTTTTAATAAAACTCTAAAAATCTCTGAAATGTAGAAGTATTAGAAACTAATAGGAAAAATAACTTCATTACTTCCAGATGTTTGTACTTACCTTTTCAGAAGGCAAGTAGAACAGAAAATACAGATAACCCGTATCTGTTCATGATGTGCAAGGATCTGTTCTTGATGCCTGCTCTTACCTGTCAGGCTAATTGTTACTTAGGAAGAGGATGTAATGTTTATTTCTTTATATAGCAGGAGTGGAATAAAAATGTGGTGAACAATATCCTTTGAAAATCAGTTACCA
This sequence comes from Promerops cafer, assembly GCA_013398275.1. Classification (NCBI taxonomy): domain Eukaryota; kingdom Metazoa; phylum Chordata; class Aves; order Passeriformes; family Nectariniidae; genus Promerops; species Promerops cafer. The sequence goes on along the minus strand of VZSE01012296.1, from coordinate 1,661,746 downwards.
GATCTTTTTAAAGTCAAATACCATTATGCTTGAGTAACTAGTAAGTAATATAATGGTAGTGTATGTACATTTCTTGGTTATAACAAATGTTTTGTCCAATGACAGGATGAAGGTAAAGACAAGGCCTTGAAATCATCCCAGGCCTTCTTTTCTCAGCTACAAGATCAAGTGAGAATGCAAATCAAAGATGCCAGCAAATTAAAGAAGAAACAGAAGAAGGAGAAAGCAATCTCTGTTCATAAACTGAAGTTGTAATTTACCTTTTTTATATGTTGCATCTTGTATAGATTAAATTTTTTTTCTGAATTTCAGTAGGTTTTATTGTGAACTTCTGAGGTGATGTTCAGACAGTTTTCTGTAGATTCTACTCTTATTTTCTACCACAGAACTCTGATTTATTCCAAAAAGAAAGGTTCTTGGTGTGGGCAGATACATAGTGGTATAAAATACTTAATATGTGCTGTGACTGTACAGTCTCTTTAATCTATAGCCCAGAGCTTTGTATCTGCTGTTGTAATAGCTCTGGATCTATAGCAGGAGAAACTGCATTTATTGAAGAACTTAAGATGTATCCAGGCATTTAAATTATAGAAATTGTATTTTGAAGTTGTGATTGGCAAAGAGGGGAGACACAAAAGATTTTTAAGCCTGTGGTAACCCAGAGCTAGGAAATGGCATCTTTTAACTTAGACTGAGTCCAAGAATGGTTTGGGTTGAAAGGGACCTCAGTGGGGTCATCTGGTCCAACCTCCCTGCTCAAGCTGGGCCATCCCAGAGCACATGGCACCGGATTGTTGTGGAATAGCTCCAGTGAGAGAGACTGCACACGCTCCAGCCTCTGGACAGCCTGATCCAGTGCTCAGTCACCTGCACAGTAAAGAAGTTCTTCCACATGCTCAGGTGGAACTTGTGTGCCTCAGTTTCTGCCCTTTGCCTCGTTCTATTGCTGGGCAGCACCGAGCAGAGCCTCGTCCCTCCTTGCATGCACTGACAGGCAGGGATGAGGTCCCTTCTCTTCATGCTTATTTTTACCAGTCAGAGAATAATCTCTCATCTCAGCATCGTTTTCAGAGTCCATACAAACAATAATTCTCACGGTGAAAATATTTCACTATTTGCTCTTTCCTTGGCTGAATGAAAACCAAAAAAAGAAAACAAAAAGACCACCTCACCACCAACAAAAGAAACCTCCAGTTGCTGCTCCTGTGGACCTAAACTGTTTTCCACGCGTTGTCGTAAAAGGAAAGTTTGAATCCGCGGCGGGCACGGTGTTTGCAGTAGCCGCGCTGTGCGTGAGGGAGCGCGCGGTGCCCGCCATCGGCGCTGCATTGCTCAGGCCTGGCGGCGGGCGGGAGCGGCGGCAGCCCCGGCCCGGCCCTCACGGCGCGGCCTGGCCCCGCACGGCCCCGGTAAGGACGCGCGGCTGCGGTGTCGGTGCGTGGGGAAGGGCGGAAGGCCGGGCGGACTGTGGGGGGCTCCGGCTGGGCCCCTTTCCCCGGGGGCACGGGCAGCTGAGGGGGTCCCAGCGCGAGGAGGGGCGGTGGCGGCAGCGGGGCGGGCACGGCAGCATGGCAGCGCCGGGAACGGCTCGGAAGCGTGGGCCCTGCTATCCAGATCACCTGGACAGCGGTCTGGAGCCGTCGGCAGCTCCTGAGCCCCGGCCCTGGCAGAGCTGGCCCGAGCGCACCACGGGCTCGCGCAGATGGGGCACCCGTGAGGGTGAGGGCTGCAGGGCAGCCCGGTGGGTGCTCTGGATGAGGGCGCTTGGCACCGAAAATAGTCTGACAGTAGCAAACAAGGCAATGATAAAATGTTCCCAGCGACAGGCTGAGGAGCAATGGCCATAAACTAAAACACAAGAAGTTTCACCTCAGCATGAGGAAGACCTTGACATTGAGGGTAGCAGAGCAGGGGGAGAGCTGCCCGGGGTGGTCAGGGAGTCTCCTTCTCTGGAGACATTCCAAACCTGGAATGTGTTCCTGTGTTATTGGGAATACACTGGGTGCATTCCTGTTTTACCTGCTCCAGGTGACCCTGCCTGGGCAGGGAGGTTGGACTGGATGATCTCCAGAGGTGCCTTTCAACTCTGACTATTCTGCAAAAATTAGAGGACTTGCCTATTTGAATTCCAGGTTCACTAGCTGATGTAAATGCAAACTTGAGATTACTTTTGCATTTATTAAGCCATTTAAAGGCAGTTGCAGTGCTCAGCTTGCCTGTGGTGTGCTCTCCTGCCTGGTAAGGCAAGCGAAAGGACAGTAGCGTTGTAAGTTAAGGATTGCTTGACTTCTCTGCTTCTCTTCTGTTCATCTTGGTTGCATCTGGTACCTTAGAAGACCACTTATTCAATGTATTTTTTTTTCAAGGCATACCAGAGGATTACAGATGGAAAAGGAAAAGCCAAGAACAGTCAAAATTTTAAGAATTACAGAATAAAGAAATATAGCCTGAATGGGGTTGTCTGTGCCATGTAATCAGTGTGAAGTTTTGTAATGGCAGAAGCTAGGTCTTCAGGAATCAAAAGATCCCGAGAAAGTTTGTCACTCAGTAAAAATAAGAAGAAAAAAGAAACAACAAAAAAAGTGGAAGTTACAGGAACACTACCTAGACCTTCAGCATCATCCTCTATTACTTCCTTTTTTAACAATGTGCCCCCTGTCAAAATTAGCTGTCCCATGTGTGGGCAATTGGTGCCAAGATATGGAATAAATAAGCACATTGATGAAACATGTCAGAGAAACCATGGTGAGATTGGTGCCACTGATGCTACACTGAATTCTTTTAGGAATAAGAGTCCCCCAGCTGTAAATCTGAGCAATAATTCCAGCTCATATTTTTCAAAAAACCTCTTAAATCTAGAAACAAGTCCTTCCAAAAGTAATTTATTGAAAGCAGGAGGGAGTGCAGCCCAACAGACTAGTCCTTACTTTAGTAATAATTGTTCAGTCTTTAGTGTGAACAATGAATCCCAGGCTCGAACAGTTAGAACAGTCTCCTTGGGAAGCTTGGCTTCGAAACTGTCCCGAAGACGCTGTCTGCAGGGAGGAAAACAGGTCTTGTATGAAGAGATCAGTTCTTCACCTCCAGCTGTTCACAGTGCCTGTGGAAGTGCTGCAGCACCAGATGGTGATGATGGTGATGAGATTGATGCTGGGCAGAGTTCTCAGAAAGAAAATCAGCCTTCTCCGATAGAGCACCAGGAACAAAATTTTTCAGAGAGGGAACTTGGATTTCAAAACAAAATAAACAAATGTAATCGAGAAGACCTTGTGGATGTGGTTCAAGTATCTTTACTGGCTGATCACGGTAATGACAAAAGGTTCCTATCTGGTACAAGGAGCACCAAAGCAGAAAGCAGGTCTGAAGGTGGGATACTTAGTCCTGATAAATTTGAAACATCTCTAGCCATCCGTACTTCAGCAGAGCTGACCAGCAATTTGGAAGTCAAGACTCAGCCTGACTCTGAGGTTACTCCTTCTTCAAAAACAGAAATGAACTGTGGGACAGAAAATTGCTTTAGCAGCGATGATGCAGAGGTACTTCCTGTGGAAGTTCTTGAAGACTTTAAGAATGACATGAACCATACCTTGTTAGAAACTGTGGACAAGACAGAATCTCAGGATTCTACTGGGGACATTCTAGACAAAATAGATGAAGTCTTCTCTATGCCCAGCTCTCCTGGTCACCCATACTACCTCCAGAACTTTTTAGTAGTGCTGCGAGCAGTATTGGAGAATGAAGATGATGTCAGACTATTTAATCAACAAGATTTAAACATTATAACCAAGTTCTACAAATTATCAGGTATCTTTTTTTTAAAATACATTTCCACATTCCCTCTTGTAGAGAGCATTGCTACATAGTTTTACAGGAGAAGTGCTATATCAATTGACAATTTAACTTGATGAATTTTTTAAGGGAAGAAGCTCCTTCTTCTCAGGAGATGTACCCCTCAGTGGCTTTTTATAAATAAAGTCTCCTAATGTTGTTAGGTAAAGCTCCTGAGAGAATGAGAGGATGCAGTCTCACATAGCCCTCCCAGCAGCCTGGCTTGCTCCTAATGGATCTGAGCTGGCCATGGACACAAGCAGCCAAACCTGGGGGGGAGTCTGCAGAGCCCATTGGTGCACTCCAGACCATAAGAATATTGCATTAAGTAGTGACATCTTGGAGCTTGGTAATGCCTTGTTTATCTTGTGGTAGTTAAAGGGGAATATATAAAGAAAGAAAGCAACACAAATCTTGTTAGTGGCTCTCTGAGGCAAGCAGTAGATGCACATCATTTGCATCCAAAGATCCAGGAATAAACTCTCAGTTAGGCCTGTAGTGTATGCAGGCATTGGCTACTTTGACAAACACTAAAAGAGATGTTCAGGATACACCTTCCCCATTTCCGCACTCTGTTCCCTGGACGTGAACAACACTGATCAGTAACAGGAGCTTGTTCTGGTAGATAAAAGAACTTCTTGTTTCTTTCAGTAGTGTGATTTCAGATTTCCCCTGTCACGTGAGTTGGGAATACAGAAAGAATTACTGCAAAGTGGTGCTGATAAATCCATGCCTGCACTGGATGTGAGGGTCACGGATGAAATAATCTCTCTTTGCAGGGTAGGAAAGATGCAGCAGTTGAGCTGTGAGAAGTGAGAGGATAGCACTAAGTCAGTAAATAACAAATCCTGGACAACTGACAGATCGATGTCATTGCCTTCAAGAAATACCAGGATGCAAGGCAGGATACTTTAAAAGTTCAGGTAGATGAGTTATCTGTCCCACATGAGAAGTTTCTACCCAAGCGTCGTCTTTCAGTTATCAGAACACAAAAAAGCCCATACACCTGCTTAGTACTATGAAGTTGCTTGAATATTGATATTTTCCAGTATTTAATTATTTTCTGCTAAAATGTCTACCATTGTTCAGTGAGTTGTCTCTAACTCAGTGTAAGTTTATGAAGCTTATTAAGAAATTATTATTGCAGCCCTAGTTTGGTCAGTTCCATGGTCTGGAGAAAGAATGTCCATGTGTTAACCTTTCTCCTTTCTCCAGAAAGAGTTATAACCCCACAGACAAGCTTATATGTCTGAGTGTAGTTCTCCCAGTGAACTGATCCTGGAAAGATTCTATTAAAGAAAAGGCTGAAAAAGTCTTATAAGGACAGGAGAATTGTTAAATAAACATTTAATGTTAATCTGCCATTTCTTAGATATATCTAGGTCTGGTAGTGTTTCAGTGGTTTTTTTATTAATGATCAGTTTCAGTTAAGCAGCTGCAAATGGGTAAAAAATTTAGAAGTTAAAGGGGGTTGAATTAAGTATTCAAAAGGCTGTTGAATGTAGTAATAATAGCTAGACTATTTTCAGCTAAAATTTAATAAGCTATTTTGTTAAATTTGAGCATTGTTAGTATTTTAAGAGTCTTTTTAAAAGGTACTTTAGAAGAATACTTCCCTGATAAAAATCAAATGAATAGGATTTCTCATTGGGGTTTTTTTTCAGTAGATGTATTAGTATAATTTGGCTTATCTTTAGAAAAATAAGAACTTGAAGAATGCTGCACAGAGAGGTACTCTGTGATTATGAAATTATTCTGTCAGACTGCAGCTTCTTTTGTTCCCTAGCATGAAATATTTGGTTATTGAATGACTGTTTAAGAAAGCAAAAAGACCTATTTAACAACACAAAATGCAGGGTTGAAAAATGAAGTTCTCTTTTTCTATAAAACTAGTTATTTCTTGAAGGGTAAGCTTCAAGAAATGTCAAGACTTCAATGTCAAAAGTTCAAGGCTAAAATGTCACAATGCATTTTAGTAACTTACATGACCTACAAAATATGTTGTAATACTTTTCCACCTACAAAACTTAAAGATTCTAATGAACTTATTAATTATTTGGAAAGGTAAGTCTGGTATTTTACCAAGTCTGCTTGTAGAACATGGGGAGATTTAAAATGTGTTTTAGAGAGTACTTGCATCAAAGTAATTTTTCTGGTTAATGTGGTGATTGTGCCTTGTACTGTGTTTAGAATTGACTCTTCTTTTTGTGCTTCCCTGCTTTAAATAAAATTTGCAGTTGGTGGGCAGAAGTTGTACGTGAGACTCTTTCAACGCAAGCTGAACTGGTTAAAGGTGAACAAAATAGAGTATGGGGAGATAAGTGTGGATTTGTCACCAATAATTGAAGAACTGGCTGAAGCCAGATTTCTACAAACAGGTAAGGCCAGCATTAAAAAACCTTTAAAATACTACAAATAAAATCTGAAGTTGTGTCATATTAGAGATCAAGGCACTACATGCTTGTCTGTGCCTTGGGAAGGGAATAGAGGAGCAGAATAAAGGCTTCAGGTAGATGAGTGGTCTTGTGAAAATACAAATAGTGCAAATTAGGTAATAGAGAAGACCAGTTTATCAGAACAGCATTTTTTTTATGACTCAACAGAATTTTTTAATCTTTGCAGTTGTTTTGAAGTTGTAAAGGGTGTTCTTTTTCTGGTTATTCCCTTCCTTCAAAGTAGACCTGTGAAAAGGTCCAGAAGAAGGTGCAGAAGAATTTCAGGGTGAACCAGATAGCATTGTTAATACATTTTTGAAGAACCCGATGCCTATATAACTTAGGTCAAAGTTACAAGGTGCTTATATAGCTTGAGTTATAAGATATCAATATAACCTGATGTATCTATATAACCTGATATCAATAAAACCTAAATCATTACTTTTTATATATCTATATAACGTGATATCAATATAACCTGAATCATAGCTTTTTATACCTATATAACCTGAATCACAGCTTTTTATACCTATATAATCCAAATCATAACTTTTATACCTATATAACCTGATATAAATAACTTTCTATACAATGTAATGGAGTATATGGTTAACTAGTTGCTTAATGCTGAATAGACAACAAAGAAGAAAAAACTCAGCAGGTGGATCGTTTCAGAGATAGATAAGTATAGTACTAATGAGAAATTGGCAATTGTAAAGCCAATTAGCCACAAAATAAAGAATTTAGACCGGTTAGGACCAGACAGACCAAGGAACACCGTAACTGTGCATGCTCTGAAGACAAAGTTGAAAAGCTCAGATGTGAAGAAGACTTTGGAAGCCTTCATCAAAGACCCCTGATGACCCCCAAATTGGGGAGGTGCAAGTGCAGTGCCAAAGAACTGTCTAATAACTGTTAGATCATACCATGTAAATAAGTTCCAGCATGTATGTGATGATGTTATAGTGACAGAGTAACACTAAGCTTACTGTAAAAATATACCACAGCACTTGGCTAGGGTGGGTGAGTTAGGTGGAGAAATCCCCCTCACATCCAGCACCGCAATAAACAAATGCCTGCCCTACAGACACCGCTCTGCGGGGTTTTATTTCCAGCCTATCTTTTGGGCATCAAACCTAAATCATTAGATTAGTACTAGGTTCTATGAATGTACTTTCAGCTGTTGCTAGAATGTATGTGTATAACACAATGAGTATATGTGGATAATTTTACTTTTAGAATCTGAATTGGAAGACCTGTGTGAAGGGTTGGATTTGCTTTCAGCCCCTGAGCTAAAAACACTGGCAAAAATCTTTCACTTGCCAAACCCAAATGGTCAGAAACAGCAACTTGTGGATGATTTTCTGAAGTTGTCAAAGCAGCGTTCGATCTTCAGCAGGAGTCAGGCTGGTATTGGGACAGTGATTTTAAAAAGGTAAATGTTTACAGCTAAATTTTGCAGGTGAATGGAAGTTGTGCTTCAAATGACTGATATCTAGATACCTTTTCAAGAGAGGAATGCATTTAGTAAATTTATTAATAAAAAGGGCGGCATTACATTTCAATTCAGTAAGTCAAAGAGAAGGGTAAATACTACACTGCACAGTCTCTCTGTTTCTTTCAAGTAAAAACAAATTTATGCATTAATTGGCTTGAAAAAAAATTATTCTCATACTTCAGTATGTTTTAGTTTTTACAAGTCATGGTAAAAACCATATTGTGATATTTTTATTTGTCCTTCCAGGTTGAAGGGCCTGGCTGGAAAATGTGTCAGGGTCTGCAAAGGCGCTCGGGCTGTCTTTTCCCGAATCCTGCTGCTGTTTTCACTGCCCGAGTCGCTGGAGGAGGAAGAAGCCGGCAGTGCTGGTCAAGGCCTGCTCTCCACAGTCCTTAGGGCAAACATGGGGCATATGGTGTTCCCCAGTTACACAGTAAACAGGAAAACACAGGTCTTCCAGGACAGAGAGGATCTCATCAGGTAGGGAGAGCTTTGGCTACTTGGAAATCTGTTCATTTCTAGAAAAGCTTTACTGCACCACTTGTGCAGGCAAATAAGAATTCAAATATAGAACTCCAGATGTAGATATGTAGAAGTGTTAATTTTGCAATTACTTTAAGTACCCTTTTGTATTGAGGTAGGACTTGTAATTCACAGTGGCTTGCATTTTGAAACAAAATAGCTTATTTATTTGCTTCCTGATCATGTGATGAAATTTGTTTCTTCATTTGCTGTGCTGATTCTGGGCTAAACAAAAATTATATTCTCTAGTGTTTAGTAAATTTAAATATAATGTGCCCTGCTAGTTTGAACTCTGCTAATTGTACAAAATTAAGAATAAAGATGGCTGCATGGTTCAATGTCTTTGGAGACTGGAAGGGAAAGAATTTACTTCTGTTTCAACTATGGATGCATTTTAAGTGCTATAAAGTTGTGGTTTTTTACCACAGGTATGCAACTGCTGTTCATCTGTCCAATGATATAGCCACTGCAATGGTAAATGGAAACTGGGAAGAAGCTAATCATCTCTATTTGTGTGCTAAAGAAACCTGGAGCGAGCTGAAGAATCACCCCTCTTTGAGGTAGCGAACTGGAAACTGTTAAGTGTATTATCTTACCTTGGGTACTTTTCCTTTGGAGAGAGGCTTATCAACTAGGGATGTTATGTAAAATGATAAAGCAAGAGACTTCAATGTTCTTGAAAGCTTGGAACTTCCTGATTGTTTAGCTTTTAAGTTACAATATGAAAAGACCTTTTTTATAAAATCTTGGGAAAGAGTTGGTAGGCATGGATATAGCACTAAAACAGTTCTGTTCTATGTGCCAGTGCAGGAGAACAAGAGCCTTATTTTTCGCTTGTCATAGTTTTTTTTAAATGGCTTTCAAACAAACAGCAATAAGCAGAAATTAAAATGACTGTGAACAAAAGGATGTTGCAAATGTTATGGGAAAACATGCTGGGTTATTCATGTCTTTAGATTTCCAAGTGGGTGTTGCTCAGGAAATGTTACTGAATATCTGAGAACTGAAATAACATGTATTGGGTTTGAAGTGTTCTTCATCAGTTTTTCTTTTAATTGTTTTGTTTTCTGGCTTAATGATACGCCACAAGTTAAAGCCTTATGTTTGGCATTATATTCAATTCCATGGCAACTGATTTAAAATAATATTCATGACAGGTCATTTGGAGGTCTGTTCCATTTTACACTGAAGACAGTGGAAAAATCTATTTTGATTTTAAAAAGACATTTGAAAGACTTTGTCCTGAAACACAGAGGTGTCTACTGAAAAGATGTTAGTCTTCTTTTATGGCAGGAAATTCCTATTTGAGACTTTTACTTTTGTTCAGCTTTGTTTCTGAAGTTATACTGCTGACTTAGGAGAATGAGTTGGCAACAAAATATGATGTAGTAAGTTATTGTTTTGCCTCTGTTTTAAAACTGATTAACTGATAATTCTACTGGTGCTGAAACTAAAATAAGCTGTGCAAGTGCAGCTTGCAGCTGCTCCCTGAGCCAAACTACTGCCTTACCTTTGGGTACTTGACTTTGCAGCTGGGATACTAATTTCAGATCAATTTGGATATATAAGGCATTTAATTTGCTAAATGCTTTAGGTATAAGTATTCTTAGTAAAACTGACATAATTAAATTGATCTGAACTGCTCTTATTTTTCAGCTACCACAGAATTTTACCTGATTACCTGCGACGTTTCACAGTTGGCTGGGTGTACACAAGAATCCTTTCTCAAGGAGTTGAAATTCTGCAGAGACTTCACAAATACAAGGTAAAGTGGTGAGGTGAATAGAAATATGTACTTAATTTTTGTACATCAATTTACATTTCTGATGTGACTGGAAAATGGTGGTAATATTTGCCAGGGCTTGCTACAGTTCTAGTAACAAGTTACTTTTAAGGGAAAAGTGCCCTTTTTTGTGCTGCTTTAGAAAATGTTTAAAAACCATGTTTTTAAATGGTTTTGATTTCTGCTTATGCTTTGAAGATTTACCATATGTAATACACCATAAAACTGTTGCTGAGATATGCTTGTTTCATTATTTAAAGATACCTGTGTTTCACTAGATTTGGCTATTGCTTTTAAATAAGAAAAATCTTGAAAGAGAAGTCTTCTAGAAATTCCTGCTTCTTCCTTAGGGAATTAACATCTCCAAAGGCCTCTGACTTACATGTTAAAGTCAATCAGATTATTTTGGAAAAGACTTCACCTCTGCAAAAAAGCAACAAGTAATACTTAAGATATTTTTCTTATACAATAAGGGACACAGGATAAAAACACGGTATTTTTGGCAGTTAGCCTATACGTTTACATAAAAATATCTCTATTCTAGGGTTTTTAAGATGCATGTATAGATCTGAAATGGGTATATTGGGTAGTGGAGTAAAAAGTAGGTTTGGATTGTCCTTCTTTGATATTCATTAATTAGAAGGGAAAGTGACAAGCTAAATTGAACTTGGTTTTGTAACCCAATTAATAAAGGTACAATCCCATTGCTACAGGAAGCAGTGCAGCAGCTGCAGTGCCTCCTGGCCCAGGATGTGTATTGTGCTGACAGCAGAGGGAGATGGTGGGATCGGCTGGCTCTGAATTTGCATCAGCACTTGAAAAACACTAAGAAGGTATCTTCAAAACTGCTGCTGGAAAGCTGGAAACACTGCAGGCATTGTCTGAAAACATTTTTTAAAAGTATTTCTTATGCAAAGAACAGTGGAGTAGAGTCTCCTAAAAATGCAGATTTTGTTAGGAATCCTAAGGTCAGACAACCAGTTTCAACTAAGACAATGAATCCACTTCCTTAATCTTATACTGCTCAGTAGAAACTGAGAGGAATTTTTTTTACTCTGTTAGTGTAAATTTGAATCCAGAAGCCACCTCATGCAAAATGTTACTCCTTGGTTAGAACTTCACATCAGTTAGCAAGGTGGCTCTGTCCTGTACGCTCGTTCTTACACTCACATTTGTGCTTAAATCAATTGCTGTTGAGCAGGGAGGTGAGCAGAGGTCTCAGTCAGTTGTTGTTTGTCCCCTTGCTGTTTGCCAGGCCATTGGCTGCATCCGGAGGGGGCTGGCAGACCCAGCCGTGCGCACGGGGCACCGCCTGTCCCTGTGCCAGCGCGCCCTGCGCATCCGGGACTCCCCCAGCTGCAAGCAGTTCCAGGGCCTGCTGCAGGACCTGCCCGTCCTCACCGTGCAGGACGTGACTCACGTAAGCAAGGGAGCAGCAACTCCTGAGCTCTTTTTACTTCAGACAAGGAAAAGTAATCTGGGAGACTTGTTACATGCTGTGTAGCAGCCTCTGACTGACATAGTGCAGGAAAAGGAATACAAACATGTTTCTAAAACAAAAGTCTCTTGTAATCAAATACTTCTACATTGGTCAGCTTCTTATCTGAAGTTAGTCAGCTGTACACTGATCTAATTTGCATTGCTTTATATTTGTTATGGATGGGATCAGCCATAAACTCCACTAATTTATCAGTAATGCCCTCAGAGTCTTTCTGGCTGAAGAGTCTGATCAGATCAGTTCATTTTCTCTGGTGGCTGCAGGCCAAGCATTCTGCGTGCTAGAAAAAGTAATAGTAACCTTAGCATGTTGTCAGCATTAGATTAAGGGCTAAAAAAAATGCCACTGTTCTTTTAGGAGCCTTTGGAAGTTATGCACTCTAAATATGTGTTATGCAAATATTCAGTGTGGGGCACTTGCATCATATTAGAATGGATTTTTTAAAAATCTATCTTTTCCATACCATTGTAAAGATAATTCTGTCTGGGCGAAATCAGAGCAGAGCCTCACTTCCTCTCTCAGCCTTCTCACCACGTCTCCCTGCAGCCCTTCTTTGTCTCAGCACAGAGTCTGTCTCCTCAGTTTTCTGTGGTTTTGCTCCTCGTCCTGCATGTAGAAAGGCTACATTCCCATCTGCCCAGAATTTTTGCTAGACATTTGTTTTCTTAAAAATGTGCTGGTTTATAAAAGCTAAAGAGGATGATTTCACAGGAATGATAGGTTAAATTTTATTCAGTTGATTTTTAGAAACAAATCTAGTTCCGATTTAAGAGAACTGAAAATGGGATTTTGGGCTAAAGCTTTTCAAACATGATGCTGGAAAGTAACCACATGTTTTAATATGTTCAGGTTACAATCAGTGGAAAGATGTGTCCTCAGACAGGAATGGGAAAATCTGTGTTTCTCATGGAGGATGTTGGTGATGGAGAAGGAGGCGAAGACTGCAGTGTATCCACAGTCATGTGCTCAGTTGAGGAGCTGGCATTAACTCATTACAGGAGGAATGGTTTCGATCAGGGTAACAGTACTGTTGCTTTGGGGATATTTTGCAGTAAAATAACTGTGGGAGTAAGTAAAGAAACTATTTACTAACCAGTTTAGTTAATTGACCAGTTTTAGCTGATTTCATTACACCAGATTTTAGGCTGATTCTGTTTCCTTCCCAAACACCTCTAATACATCACTTCCTTACCAAAGTGCTCTAACATGTATTTTCAACCTGACCTGCTTCCTGGCCTTTAATGATTTGCTGCTTTCATTTACCAAAGGTGGTTTTGAAATATATCAGGAAAAACCCCAGTGTTTTTTCTTCATCTACACAGAAAATTGCTTACTTTGCCTTCCTCATCATTGAACAGCTAAGGGTAAAACAGTTTAGGGTAAAATGCTAGCACTATCATTTAAGGGAGTGTCACTAAGGAAATGTAAACCTCCACTGACTTTTGGTACTAGATGTCCATGAAAACAGTATATACCAATAGCACAACACTGCAGGATTTTTTGAAAAGGCTGTATTAGTAGTTTTTAATGTATTTTTACAATTTAGGAGCTATGAAAAGCCATCAACTAGTAAGAATATATAGGTCTGTTTTACAGGAAAAAAGCAAAATACAAAAAGGTAGGCAAGTTACTTTTAAAGATAAAATTTGTATATTTCTATAAAACATATATTTTAATATAGTTTTATTTTATTGATAATACTGTTGCAGCAGAAGTGACCATATCAGAAAAAAAGTAAATAGGAAGGGAACAATATTTAGACTTTGGCAGAATTGTGCTGAAATTCCCACTCAGTTCCTCACTCCCACCCACTTAGAATTGGTCTTCTTGGCTCAGTAGAGTTTTGAGCACACAGTGTCCATGTGTGATTTAGTGATGATCCAGAATGCCCATGCCAGCTCCATCCACACACCCTAACACACACATGCTCTCTCTCATATATATGAGGTATCATGCATGTATAATGCATATACAATATATTATATGGTATATAATAACATACATATTCTGGGATCTGTATGTGTGACGTGTAACATTGCATATACTACTATGATAATATATTGTACTAACAGTCTAATAACAAACACACATCACAGAGTGGCTGAGGTTGACAGAGAGCTCTGGGGGTCGCCTTGTCCAACCCTCAGCTTAAGAGCCAACTCTCCCAGACCATGTCCAGCTTTAGAGTATCTCCTAGGAGGGTGAGTCCACAGCCTCTCTGGGCAGCCAGTGTCAGTGCTTCATCACCTTCAGAGTGAAAAAGCATTTCCTTGTGTTTGCCTACATAAACATATATATAGTCATACATATATATGTCTATGTTCATACATATAATATATAAGTGTTCACAGAATCACAGAACCACTGAACAGTTAGAGTTGGAAGGGCTCACAGTGAGGTCATCTGATCCAACCTCCCTGCTCAAGCAAAGTCATTCTGGAGCGCATGGCACAGGATTGTTGTGGAATAGCTCCAGTGAGGGAGACTCCACAGTGTCTCTGGCAGCCTGTTCCAGTGCACAGCACTTCATTGTAGAAGGCAGTCAGGTTCATCAGGCATTATTTAGCTGTAGTGAATCCATGCTGACCGCTCATTATCACCTTCTTGTCATCCACGTGGACAGAGGCGGCCACCAGAATGAGGCACTCTGTCACCTTTCCAAGGGTTGAGGTGAAGCTGGCTGGCCAGAACTTCCCTGGGTACTCCTTTCCCTTTCTGCAGACATTTACTTTCTTCTGTCACCTCTCCTGATGGCCACCACCTTCCAAAGATGATGGTGAGGGACCTCACCATGGTGTCTGCCTGCTCTCAGCACCTCTGGGTGCATCCCCGCAGGGCCCATGGATTCATCAATGTTGAGTTTGCCTTGGTGTTCTCTAAGCCTCCTGAACCAAGGGAAAGTTTTCCAGCATTCCTTTCCCCAGGACTCCTGGGTCAGAGGTCCCTGAGGACTGGTCTTGGCAGTGAAGACCAATGCAGGGAAGGTGTTCCGGAGCACTGCTCTCTGTGTCCCCTGTTACCAGGGCCCCCCTCCATTTGGCTGCAGGCCCACATTAGCCTGAGTTTTCCTTTTGGAGCTGAAGTTTTCAAAGAAGCCCTCCTTGGTGTCCTTGACGTGTTGTTTTCACATGCTCATCCGCGTGTATGAACATATAAACGTGTAGGGGCACATGTATACATGCATGAACACATATGTATTTACATATATAAATATGTATACATATAAAAGGCATAATATGTAATATTTACAGTAAAATAGAAAAGGTATATAGAATATTTTATACAAGATCTAATGATATACTATAAGTATGTCATGTTTTGAATATATTAAATATTATTATTATCATCCATATTATATATTTTTTAATGTTAAAAAAGTTGTGTATTGAAAAATTGTCAGAGTTAGCCCAGTAAGCTTTGTGGGGGCCAGGCAGGGATGAAAACTGTGCTGCAGCTGAAGGCCCCTGGCCTGGGAGCAGTAGGCTTGGGGAATGGGGAAGAATGAACTGCATTTGCAGCTGCAGTGGGAAACTGTGCTGACCATGAACCTGCACATGGCATATTTGTGCTTTGGGTTGTGATAGCTCAGTACCTCTTCATATGACGTTGCTGTAGAAATTAATGTTTCCATTTTTATTAAATTCTGCCCTTTAGGTATTCATGGAGAAGGCTCAACGTTTATTACACTGTATGGGATTCTAATGTGGGATATCATTTTCATGGATGACATACCTGACGTGTTCAGAAATTCCTATCAGGTAATTTTGAAAGGCTTTCTTTAGTTAATTTATTTGCTCATTGCTGCAGACTCAGTAACTACGTAAAATCTTACTTGGGATTAGATTAACATTTTATTCTGAGGGATTTTCCAGACAGATTTTGGTGTTTCCTTCATTTTATTATTTGTTATATTTGGTTTATTGCCAAGGGCCTCCTCATAACCAGTTGCTGTGTCAGACTGGATTCACAGAGAGGGTGGGACTGGTGTGGTTAAATGCTTGTGTCCTGTGTCTGACCTCACTGAGCAAGGTGTCCTTGACAGCCAGTGGAGAAACACTGCTATGCCCCAGCCTAGTTCCTCTCCTTGGAAGACGACACATTCCACTGGGAAAAAAAAAAAAGGTCTGTTGCTTTTCAATAGCCTTATTTTTAAACTTGGGTGTGTTAACACCCCCACCCACCCCACCATTTTTTTGGGATCATCCCTCCTTTTTGACAAAGAAAGAAGCAAGCAGACAACATTACACAGCCCTCTCCAACAGCTCCCTTTAACATCCTAAGGTCAGTTATTCCAGGTGAACGTATGGCTTTATTTTTCTTCACCATCTGAAGCAGAAGTCCTTGTGGCTGAGCTGAAAACCAACAGGCTCACAAGTAGGACAGGAAGGAGACAGCTGTAACTCTAAAGGTCATACAAAACTGTGAAATGGAATTCATACAAATAGCTCCTCCTTATTAATGCAGAGCAGAGCTATCATGATCCTCAGGCATTAGCAATGATGAGCTGACAGCTCACACCTGATTCTCTCTGTCATTCCTAGGCTGTATTTTGTGGGATTGTGTGTGGCAGCCGTTTGTGTAAGGCTGTTTCCTAAGCACTCTGCCTTTGCTTTTGGAAAGCTGGTGGCTCTCGGGCCCTGCCTGTTCAGCAGCGTCAAAGCTGAATTGCTGCAGGGGCTTTTTACACCATGAGTGTTCAGCGCTGTCCCGGGGCTCTTCCTGTGGGCGCGGGAGGATCCGCCCCAGCTTCATCACGGCTTTGTTCTTTCACCTCAGGCTGCTCGCTGTGCCTTAGCAGTCTTGATCCTGATTCCAGATCCCACCTGGAACGTTACTGCTCAGAGCACTAGGAATGCACAGAATTCTTTGTCTGTTAAAGGAAACCTCTGTCTAGAGTTCAACAGAGCAGAGGCCGAGATGTGGCCAGTGTTTGCTGCAGTGGCACTGGGTGTTAAAATGTATGCAAATTTTTTCCCATTTAATAAATATTTATGTGGTGGGCGTGTTCAAGATAAATCAGCTCAATGTTTGCTTGACTTTGTAGTTAAGAAAAATATGAAGTAAGGACATTGTCATTCTGGGAATAGCTGCTGTGGTGGCAGTTCCTGAGATCTGTATTTACCTTTTCATCCAGACATCCCCCCTGGATTTATACACTGACAGCTTCTATGAGAACAGGAGGGCTGTCATCGAGGCCAGACTCCAGCAGCTTCACACAGCTTCCTCAGAGACACTGGTAAAGTTGGTTGCTGATGTCTGGACCACTCAGGAGGGAAAAGCAGCAGCCCTGGTTAACTGGGGACGTTTTATTTCCCTCCAGCAAGTCCAAGTAAGTAACTGTTGCCCAGCATGGGCACTCCAATTAGGCTTGACATTCAATTACACAGGGCGCTGGTGTGCTCAGAGGTTGTATTGAGGCACTGAGCCATGGCAGATGGGAAGTGGTGGGAGGGAGGAATTGGGATTAGGGATTATGGTGCTGAAATCCCTGCACAAGGTAGTGTTACAATTCTCATATGGTCACTCTTCCTGCAACAGTAGCTGGGAACACAGCAGGGAAATGGATATAAAAAACATCTACTTATGTTTCTTGTTACACGGGATTAAACAAAGAGCTGAGCTGGGCCATCCAGTATTCTTGTGAGGGTTGGGAAATGGTTCTGCAGGAAATTACAACCAACCCCAACCAACTGCCAAACCTCTTGCAGAGCCTGGTCTCTTGCCTTGGCGGAACGTTCCTGAGTGGTGTTTTCCGGCGGCTTTCCAGGGACCTGCGGCACTGCCGGGGGGGGCTGCCCGACCTGCTCGTGTGGCGCTCCCACAGCCGGCACTTCAAGGTGGGTGGGGAGCACGGAATACTCAGTGCCCAGTTGCCTTCCCCCGTGTAAAACCTTGGTGGAGTCAGACCTGCAGCTTGGCTGCCATGCCCCCACGGAGCAGTGGGTGATTATCTGCTCCTCCAGCAGCTGTGCTGGAGCTTTAATGGGCGTAGGGAGCAGCAACGATCAACACTGGCTGAGGCTGGTGTAGGAAAGGTCTTTGATTAATCATAATGTAAAGCACCTGTTACCAATCAGCCACAGATTGACTGTTGTTAGCAAGGCGTTCTAGTGGCACCACTTAGACAAAGTCTGGACTATTTGAGTCTACAACAACTATGTCTGGGTCTGCTACAGAAATTGAGTAAACAGTCATGGATGGTGCCTTGCATGGTCGTGGAATAGCTACTAGAAGACTACTGAACATCTCATCTGTTGGAGCAACTTGTTATGTGTTTATGATACAGAGCTGAATAGCAGAAATTAGTTCTCTAGAACACCTGAATAAGTTGCTGTCAGTATCAGCCAGAACAGCTGAGGGTGCAGACAATTGATTTTTCAGTATGAGCGATCTTCATTCACCAGGGCTTCTCTCTGTGTTTTGGTGGATATTTATGATATAAAATTTCATTCTCTTACAGTTAAATTTTGAAATATGAGGTAATAATTCAGCACCCACTGGACCTCCCATTGTGCTAAAATCTCTATTATTTTTGTTGCAAGTTACAGCTGTAAAAAAATACTTCTTGTGTGGGAGCTAATGATCCTTCAGTTCCTCCAGGGACACACTTCTAACCATCCCCCTTTCCTTGTAGCTGGTGGAGGTGAAGGGCCCCAACGACCGCCTGTCTCCCAAGCAGATGCTGTGGCTGAGTGAGCTGCACAAGCTGGGGGCTGCAGTGGAGGTCTGTCACGTGCAGGACATTGGTGGCAAGAGCAAACGCCTCAGCTGACAGAGGTTGGATCATGTGGGGAACTCGGGTGTTCTTAAAGGAACAGGCAGCACACACCAATGGCTGCTGCTGCTGCTTATTATTAAAAATAGTTTCTTCTAAAGTTCTGGTTTCTTAGAACATTACTGTAGTCCTTTTTAACACAAAACATTCTAAAATGTAATTTGAGAAAACTGTCAGTATGATTTACTGCATGTCACTTTGTATTGAGAAGAGCAGAGCCCTTCCCTTCTCACCACAATTCCTAACTTATTCTCTGAGGTAATCTGGGGTTTGCCCAGTGAAGAGGAAGAGCTGCCTGCAGACTGGTATGCCCTGAGAACATCTCTGCGATACAGAAACTGGGCCATCAGGTCCTGCTCATTTGTGTGGTGCCCTTGTGGCCTAAATTCATTATGTTGGGCAAGTCTCCTTGCAAGGTGTGAGTTCAGCCCCTTGCCAGGATTGTCAGGTCCAGTGTGGTTCTCTGCCTGTCCCCACTTACCATTATGTATTTGAATTCTGCACTTGTACACAAACAGAAATAGGTGTTCAAGGATGGCAGAGAGTAGGGCATAAAGCATTCATGCTGTTCTCATGTGCTGCTGTGTATGAAAGGATAATTTATTAAACAGCCCCTTCTGTTGTATCTGTATTACCTGTATAAAGGGAAAAACTTCTGGTAGTAGACAGGAGTTGGTCAGTGCCAAGATGACCACACTCAGTATAGTCAGTTCTGCCCTACATAAATTGATGTGTTTGCTCATTCAGAAGTTCGTCAGTCAATTGGAACTAAAAAGATGAATTCCCTTCTAAGACACCAAAATCCCTTGGATTTCTCTTAATTTTAACACAGCCACCATCTTTTCTCTGGAGTCTTCATTCTCCTACTAAGTTCCCTGCTATCAGAAATTCTGACCACCATGCAAACTGCAGACACTATAATAGAATATAGCAAGAAATAAGATAATTTGCACATCATTTTTATTAATTATCTTTCTATAGCACAGTGTCCATGCTATTCTTGGAAAAAACCACACACACACAATTTTTTTTTGTTAGGGGTAGGGGAAGAAAACCACCTGAAGTTCACTGTGGAAAGGTACAAACTTTTATTGACTCTAATTTACTTCACATTCACAACTCAGCATCAGGATTTTATAATCTTCCTGCCACTGCTACTTTACTCAGTAAATCATTATCAGGCACAAAGGTTTTCGTTTCAGTTGAAATGGTGAACTCTAAACCATCACAGCAACAGCATTAGAAACCTACTGCCTAGAGCAATTTGAGGTACAGATTTCTGTCTCTTGGTTAGAGGCAAATTTAAGATTTCATCCTTTGCTTAAATACATGTTATAATTTTTTTGGTTTTAATATATTTCCATCTGAGAATAAGCCAAAAGGTTTGCCTAGCTTGCTACACTGTCATTAAAACACAAGGCAGTTAATTGATCAGAGTGGTATTGCAGGCAGGTGCACATGAAGCACAGGTGCAGGCCTGGGCAGACACACACAAACACAGTTCTCAGTGCATTTCTGGAGGCAGGACATGTGTGACACAGGGCAGTGCCTGGAGGCTGAGGTGCCACCACAGGCCCAGCCCTGCACTGAGCCCAGCTGCTGCACTGGGGCTCAGCAGCTGCAGCAGCAGCCACCGAGCTCCCCCTGTGTGGTACAAAGTCAAGACTCAGCCAGGAAGAGCTGCAGTAATGCACACTTTCTACAAACACAAAAGGATGAGCTGCTTGGTAGCTTTTCTACTCTTGCAACACGAAAATGGCATTTAACAGTATCTTGCTTTAAATGGTGAACAGAAATGAAGATTTGAAAATATGTGTACATATATATACACAGACATATATATACACACTTGCATGTCAGTATTTTGTACACAGAAGTTAGATACATACACACATCCCAAAATTGCTTTTGAAAGTTATTAAAGATACTCAGAACAGTCCCTACTGACTTGATAAGGCAACTGTGCGGAGTGGAGAATATTTCAAAGTCAACACTTTGTACCTGTCTTTCAGAAGTGAATCAGAAAGTATCGAGCTGTTTAACTCAGAGGAAGCAGCAGCATCCACAGGCACACCTTCACTCCCACAGGCATAGCAGCTGCTCAGACTCCTCAGCAAGGCAGTGCCACACAAGGAAGCAGAACCTTGTCTGCAAGTCTAGGGAAAGGTGGGTCCCTTCCCTTCCTCACTGCAGGAGGTACCCCCTCTCAGCCTCTGCTTACCTAACTCCCTTTTTGGAATGGTATAAAATTTCTTTTTAAGTCTGTTTGGCAAACAGATATTTTGACAGGTTTTGCTTATTATAAAGGCATATTATTTTTAACCCTCTCCCATGCTATATATATAAAATACAAAGACCCTCTGCAGCATCTGTACACATCTTAGAACTGAAATGTAAAAATGTCTGAAATCTCTGTATAAAAGACAATTCTGTTTAAATATAGTACCCATTTTTTCCCCCACAGGGTACTAGCCTAAACATTTTTTAATTCCACCAGCTGCTTTTATGGAGTAATTTATTTACACATTTTTGGTACCTTTAAACTAAAGAAGTTATACTTTTAAGGAAAGAACAAAAAAGACACTATAGTTTTCACTGTCATTTTAAAAGAAAAAATATTGGTACCAAAAGACACTAAGCACACAGGTTGAGGTCTTTATGTCAAGTATCAGGCCAGGGAAAGCAGCAAGCTAATGGGAAAAGGGGAATGGCAAAAGCAAACTAATACAAACATTTGAATAATGAACAAGTGAGATGACTGCTCCAGCAAGCTTGGAAATAAACACAACTGGTTTGTGGACCATTTAACATGCTCAGCTCATCTTGCAGTATAATTAGGCAATTGAGGTGAATACACGTTTTTTCCTCACAAACAGTTGCCCAGAAGCACCTGGCCTTGTGTCACAACGGCCTGTGCCTGCCCACGTTGTGCACAGCACACACACATCAGCTTCTTTGCATAGGAACAGGGTTTGGAAGCTTGGTAAGGTAAAAAAGGAGGCCCCCTCCCCTGACATTGTTCACCTTTGCCTTGGCCCTGCCTTGCTTCCCTCTCCAACCCCAGCAAGCACAGCACAGCCTTGGAGGTCAGGGAACAGCCTGGGAGCCAAACCCCACTTTGTGATTTAGGCTGTGCTGAAGATCAGTTTGGGTTTACAAACAAAAAAAGATCTCCAAATCCTATTCCCTCCCCTTTTTTTAAACTGGAATACACTGCATATTCCCATCCTGCAGCTTCCTTTTTTCCCCACTGAGAAAACGGAGAACAGCTCTGAGTCCAGCGTGTAAGGCCTTTGGTGCCTTAAACTGGTGAGGCAACACCTGGATAGAGGCCGAGTGTCAGTTCAACAGCGTTGGTGTTTATACGGAAGTAATTTAATACAAAATACAGCCTTCCTGTTCAGAGAAGGCAGCTGGCAGGAGCCTTAGCCTATGAGAATGACACATCACTATTTCTCCAACCTCCTGCAATTCTTCACACTCCTGCCTTTCTCCCTGAGTCCTTTTGTGGTGCAGCATCCAGGGACAGGCATCATTTAAAAAGGTTTCAGAACCACGAGGAGGCTGTTGCATTAAGCAGAGGGAGGCTGTTGGATGTAATTCCCTCAGGCAGTGCTTGTTCATTGCACTGGCCCTATGGATGTGCAGTCGGCAAAAAGAAGGCACCACTCACTGCTCTTCTTGCAGCACCTGCCTGCCAGTGACTGCAGCCCCTGCACCCCTTGTGGAAGGGACAACGAGGAGCCAGTGCTCCATTCTGGGACCCAGCAGGGCTCAGGTATGAGTTCTGCTGAAAGCTACTTCATCCTACAAAAAAATGAGAAGAGAGTTGGCAGGGATTGGGATCTGTGCAGGGATATAATGCTGAGTAGTTGAGGTGCTCTTATAAAAAGGTGAGGATCTTTTGGGACTTACAAACAAGCTTAACCTTGAAGAGGGAACACCTGCTGTTTCTTCTGGATGCCTGTTGTTTCCAGAAATGGAGAGGGGGAAAGCAGGGGATGGAACAAGAACTTGCCACAACAATCTGTTTTAAAAAGTTGGTGGAGGGGGGGAGAGGGGGGTGTCAGCTGCATTAGAGTAATCCTGCTACTGTTTCCTCCCAATTAAAGGCACTTCTAAAGCTATTACAATACCATATCTACAGTAAATGTTTTAAGGTTAACAGTGCATTGTCCTGATGTGGATTTCTATAGTCTAAAGTCAAGCTCATGACAAAGAGCACAAATCTGACTAATTGTTAATGAATGCGTTTTGGGGAGAGAAGGAAAAGGGAACAACCCCTTCCATGGATACACTGCATTAGCACAATGCAGGGTGATCAGTCATGGAACATTAGTATGTTTGTATCTATGCAAGTAAGTATTACTCCTGAAGAGGCAGTCTGATAAAATAGTACATTCCCAGATTTCAGCTGTCAGTTCATCTCCACTGCACTACTTTGGCTTTCCAAGCTGTTTTATCAAAGGGTCACTTCAGTCACTATCTGGGAAAACAAAGGTATTTCAAGCAGAACCCTCACAACCACACCAAGCCTTTCAATTAGCTAATGAAATGCTCTATCACTTGTAATGAGCCAAACCCCCAAGAACAGGAGGAATTGGGGAGCAGAAGCCCCAGCAGATGAGAACTACTGAAGACAAAATTGTGCGATTTGAAGCATGACTTGCCTTGCTTTTAAATATTTGTGCAAATCTTACGTCATGTTTGTATATAAAAATTATTACAGCTTTCAATGCCGCATTTAGCAGTGTTAAGTTAGAAAAGACAAAATGATATGCTGTATTCTCCCCAAACCTTTAAACCTCCACATCACCTCAGTCTTCATTTGCAAGCGTCTCGGTGGATAGCCAGATTTTGGCACCACTTAAAAATTTGCTTAAAGGTGTTCCCAAAATGCTCCGTCTGCATAGGTTCCCTACAGGAGAAAATGGGAATGAGGAGGAGAGAAAGTCTGGGGTGCCTGAGGTGTCATTTAAACCATTTGCTCTGAAGTACATCCTGCTTTGATCCAGTTCTGAGCAGTGGCCTTGCAAGGAGGAGTTGCTCTTGTACTGCCGCAGGCTGCGGTTTAACATGTCCACCTCGTCTGCCAGCAGAGAAACTCTGTGGAAAGTGGTGATGGAGCCCCCGTGGTTGATCTGGGCCTCAGGAACCCAGCGGAAGTAGCAGAGTTTCCACAGTTTTATTTGTGTTCCAGAGAGATGGGGCAGAATGACGCCGTGCAAATCAACGGGCTTTGCAAACCAGTCTCTGAAGTACTGCTCCATACTGTGGCTCTGCCCCTCTGCTGGCTGGAAAAACTCCGGCTTCAGTTTTAGTATCAGAGAGTTTCTTCTTGGAAGGAACTCCTGCTCACCGATGATTCCGTTCTTAAGTGCTGGGGGGACACCTCGCAGTGTGGAGCTGTAGTTTTTCTGCAGAAAATAAATACTGGTAATTTTCCAGTTCTATGTTCATTGGAATAGCAAATTTCCCTGAACTGCCAGGATGCATCATCCAGAGAAGTGCTGTGACTTTTAAATAGTTCTGAGCTTCTGAGTCACTACTGTAGGGCTCACAGGGCAAACTGTGGCCTTTGAAAAGAAATACATATATTTTTTTTGTAGCAACAAACGATTGACTTATAATCAGTATTTACTGAAAATACTGACAACCCTGGGGGAAAAAGTGGCCTGTCATCACTTTTCCAAAGGTGAAATAATGCAAATGTTGGCAGTGACTCAGCCACATCAGAAAATGTCCTAAAACACAAGGCTCAACAATTTACATCTTTACTTCTACAGAAAATAGTTTCTTTAGGCTGGGAAGCCAAGACAATGAAGGCTCCCACTACTAATCCAAGGGCACCTGCAGCCTCCCCAGCACGACCCCTGAGTGAGGCACAGCCTCAGCAACAGGCACAGCCCCTCAGAGCCCCCCCAGTCACCTTGGAGCGCTTGAAGGTCCGGAGGGCCCCGTTGTGCACGCTGGGCGTGCTCTTCCCGATGTACAGCGGGTTGTGGAACAGCAGCCGGTCCCGGCTTGTGAACTGAAGAGACCAGTCCCAAACACACGGAAACCTGAGGCCTTTCTCATCACCCAGCTGAATATTTTTGCTTATAGCAAATTCCTGCAAGAAGTTAACATTCAGGTGATTAAAATCAAAGAAAATGGGCTTCTTCATGAATCTTAGAACCAGCATGTAACTATCGGGCAAAGAGAAGCAGAGCAGCACAACAGAGCAGCAAGACAGCTGAAGAAAACAGTTGCTCTGCATTTGTGCAGTTACTTTCCAATTCTATTAAATTGTTTGTTGGCTTACTCTTAACCCCCAAAGTGGCATTTTGAGAATTCACCAATAGTCCCTCAATGCTCTACTTCTTTGTAAGGTTGCTACCTACAACTTTAAAGGGAAAATATTTAATGAAATAAGTAAGTTTCACTTTAATCAGCCATCAAAAGTTTTCTACACACAGTTCTTATAAGCTCCAGTTTTCAAAAACAAATTTAAGTGTTCAGTTTTCTAAATGCCTCCATTGTGCATTACTATTGGAACTTTATGCAGCATCTCCAACTTTTTCAACTATTTAAACACTTATGTCAAGAGATTTCAAAGTTTGCCTGAAGTGTGAAATTCTATTTATTGCCTGTCATTCTACTTTCTGAGTTCCAGATAGAGATTTACTTCCTAGAGGAGTACAAATAACAATGTAGAGTAGCAACATTTTGCTAGGAAAAAAACAACACAGAAATTCAATAGGCTTTCTTCTTGAATAGTTAGTTAGTCACTGTCTCTGCACAGATCACCTGAAAGTCATTATGACTGTATTCACCTGGGGACCTGGGTGTTTTGCCCCAAACAGAGTGTGACAGTTTGAAGGACACACAGGAAGCATTTAGCTGGGATGCTGTTATTTCCAGGGGGCAGGCTGCAGTCTCTGCTGGACAAGCAGGTGCAGCCCCTCCTACTCACAGTGCTTTCCTTGACTCGCTGGTGAGGGCAGTTGAAGAGGAAGGTGCCGAACAAGGAGATGCGGGCGCTGTCGTACAGGATGGTCAGGTACACTTCAGAGAACTCGAAGGCTGCTGGGTACTGTTCCAGCAGCTGCCAAACGCAGTCAAGGAACATCAAGAACAAAGGAGACTGGGAAAAGAAACAAGGAATTATCAGATTTAACATAAGCTCTTCCCAAATTATACCAATTTCTTTGCAATTATGGTATTTGGCTGTACCATTGGTACACTGCTTAACCATGGGGTAAACTATCTGGAGTCTTGCATTTTTCATGATTCTGTGCAATTGTTACACTCTCTATTCCTGTTTAGCCACTTCTTTCTCAGCTCTACCTTTGCACAGCTTTCCCTTCAGTGTAAAAACACAGTCAGTTCTTTCCTGGGCTCCCCTCATACTCATGCAGCTGCAAAAATTCTTTCTGCCATGTCTATGTTGCTCATAATTTCCAAATTAGTGCTTATATGAGCTTTCCTTGCCACTTGGCCTTGTTTTCACAATGTATTTACTTCCTTGTGTGAAATTACTGGAGAGCTTACGATTCAGCCACATTAATTTCTCACCACATTTTCTAGCTCTTTTCCACAGAAGCCCATGAATTGCAAAAGTATAAACCATCATTTATGTAAAGCTTTAGAAATACTTTCCCCTTCCCATTTTCACTCTTCAGTATATCCTCGCCTAGGGCCAAAATAGCTGCTTTTCATTGTTTCCCTCTTGGCATCTAATTTCTTTATCCTTTCATGCATTTTCTCCGCTTGGTGCTCAGTGCCCTCAGTTTATCTGTGTGTTCCACACTCTGGGGATGTCCCTGTTCTGTGACTCTGGGCACTGTCCCTGAGAAAGGTTCCTAACCTGGGTCCTCTATGCTTCCACCTGCAGCTAGCAGCCGCTCCTTTGCCATGAAGAGGCCAAAGATGAGCTGGCAGCGCCGAGCCCTGCACTCCCCTCCTTCCACCTCCTGGCAGCCATGTCAGCTCAAGCAGCTGCAGGGCTTCTCCAGCAGCTGCCTGCTCTGAAAGCACTGCAGAGTGGTACCACCACAGGGATGGTAAACACACAGCAGAACTACCTCCTCCAACCCCACTCCACACCTCCTTTGGTTTCAGTTTGAAACCTGAGCTGTGCTAGTGTTTGTAGCAGTGAGATGCTTTCATGTGTAACCCTGGAGCAACATAAAAACCCATTGGATTGCACCTGGTATTTCACTGATTCTCACATGGCTACAGAGGGTAAAGAAAAGATATCTCTACCCTGGAAAAATACTTACTTCCTCTGATACTATTATAATGAGATTTGAAAATATTAAAACATATTTTCACTTATAGATTTCTGTACGAATACATGTTCAGGATGATGTCAAGCAGATACTGTGATCACATACAAATACAATTAATTTTTACCTCTTTGTCAGATCTCTTTAAGTGGTTACACCTATCTAAAAATTGATATCCTGCCATGACCCATTCCTTCTGTATTAAGCTTTGAAATCCAACAATTGTTCGAAAATAGGGATCCAGCATGATTTGAATGAGAGAGGCAGCAAGACAGCTCAGGTCCCGTCCCTCTTCCTCTGCAAATAACATACAGAATGTACAGAATATATAAGGTAAATGCACAAGTACAGAATTAGATTTCAAAGAGCAAAAAGGTGCAAATAGGTCGCATGTTTTTCTTAGAATTTCCTTTAAAGTATACTTTTAGTTGTTTTAATTGTTCTCATAATTAAAAAAAACCCAAACTATAAGGAAATCACACTTCTTTTTTCTTAAACTGAGACTCATACTATAGAAAGGGTTCCTACAGTATCCAGCACAGCAGTGCATTCATCAAGAACAAAATACCCACCCAACTGCCTAGTATAAATCAAGGTGCACCGAGGAGGAGGGTGTTCATGCTGCTAGAAATTTTCAACATTTTTCCACCCTGAAGCAATTTTTGGAAGGCCATTACATGGGGAGAGTGGGATATACCAGCTGAACAGGTCTTGTAGAAACTACAGAAATTACAGAATTACAGATATGAGTAAGTTTTTCAGTGTCTTTTCCTCTGAAATATCTGTTTGCACAGACACAAGGAGTGGGCACTGAGTGAAATACTTTTGTCTATAGAACTTCTGAATTAAACTGATATTGCTTATGCAGGGACTATTAGCCCAATTAACACAGTACAAAGGTTCACACCAAAGTTTTGATTCTATCATCATTATTGGAACAAAACCCACAAAGACTCAAAGCAAAATATTCCTTCAACACAAAGGACTATACTACGGTTCAGATAGATAACAAAATTATTTTCCCTTCTAGTTCCCCAAATGCCTGATATATTCAAAAGCCATGGGGTTTATGTATAAAGATTACAGTTGATTTTATCTAAATCTGTTAATCTACATTATCACAGTAATGCAAATAATTACAGCATGCTCTATGTTGTATTACCTTGTAGAACTACAGAAACGTGCTTACACTCCATCATATAGACAAGCTCAGCAGAATGCTTAAGAAAGGCTCTAGACAGGAAGAGAAAGTGATTTAACAGTTAACAGAAATTCACACTCTACAGGAAAAAAAGTATTTGGGTTATCTATATTTACCTAAGTTATATATTAAAACAAAGAATCCTTCAACTGATGCAGTGCTCATTCACCGTGCTGAAAGCTTTGCACATTCCATTGAACATCATTTTATTAATGGTACCAACCTAATGTACTCTAACCAGCGAGTGTTTTCCAGTGAGGACAGCCACTTCTCCTCGGTTTCATCAAAAGGCTCTGCAATAGGGACAGTAATTACATTGCAGAACAACTTCCAGTAACAGTCCCTGTCAGCCAGGTCGATTGGAATTCACTGCATGTCAGGAAAACAACCCCCATGAAAGAAGGAAAGCCCAGCATACCATTGACACAGAGCTGTTTGAGTTTGATGTGTGCAGCCTGGATTTCCTGGATGTTGGGGAGACACTTGTCCAGGTCAGATTTGTAAACATCACTTCTCAGGGGATGGCTTCGAGTTATGGCATTACAAATCCTGCAGAAGAATCAGCAAGTTTATTGTTGGAGAGGAAAGAAACAGTCTTTCAAGAATGTGCCACTGTCTAACTGCAAACAATTAAACACAAGTAAAATGTGAACCTCACTGTAAAAAAAAGTTTACTGGTTCATATTCAGGAGATACATTGCTCCTGCCATAAAGCTACTGAGTCAAACATTTTTGGTATCTGCTAATTACTGAACATAAAAAATGGAAATGCTGGATCATTAAAACATCACATTTGAGAAATGAAATTGGATGCTGACTGACAGTTAAATAACTCTCTTCAGTTTTCAGTTTTCCATCATTTTTAGTAAGACTTACCTATGTTAAATGAGGAGGACATATATAAAGTTTATGAAGTCAGGAAATCTGACAGGATTTCAACTAAAACTCAGAGCTCCAGCCTAACACACAATGCAGGTGTTTGCACTGCTACAAAAAGTCACACTACAAATTAAACCAAAGAACAAAAACCACTAAGCTTGTAAACTACCTACACAATGCCTTCAGTCTTTCATTAACGATGGTGCATGACAAATATTTTACAGAAATACCATATGCATTGTGATACTAAATCTATTGAATTGTATTTCCCAATGCCACAAATGAAGGGGGTTTTTTTACTGTCTTGCTGAAGGAGGTAAGAAAATCTCTACCAATGTAAGCTGTGTCCTTTTATCAATAAATTCTGTCATCTGAATGATTAGCCCCCTAAAAAAGAAACATACCTTAAAACCTGGAAAGTTATTTCAGTATTTGAAACTGGAATGGCCTTGAATAAAAATTAAGCCAGAACCAGATCCAGAGAACAGTATCTCCAAAGTTCCCAGACTACAACACTGCAGTGTCACACAGGGTCACCTCCATTGCCACCCAGTCACCCCTGGTGTTATCCTAACCCTCTGACTGAAGAGTGACACAACAAATCACTTACCTTTGATCAATTCTTCGCTGCTGCAATACATCTTTAATGTTGGCCATTCTCACAAGGGCACTCCCGTTAGGGTGATTCCAGGACCATAACTAACATGGGGAAAAAACACAAGAAACAACAAAATCGTGCAGGTTAGAGCTATTCTGTAGAAATTTTTTGCTTCATGCTATGCACAGAACTTCATGCTATTGGCACATACAGCCCCAAGCTGAATACTGTGCAATGACCAGGAGCAGTACCAGAACAAAGAGGACACTTACAGGCATTCGCCTCCCAATGAAGGAGTAGGAGTACAGCTTCAGGTCTTGATCTGCTAAGGAAGACGGAACCACAAAATATTCTGGAAGGCTTGTGGAGAAAAAAAATGATAAAAAAGGTTACTCTTCCCTGTGTTTTTTACCATCTTCCCTCTTGCTGCAGTGCTGTGTCACCAGCTCAGTGAGGCTGTCCCAGAGCAGCCCCTGGGTGTGGCTGCTGCTGTCCCATGTGAGGGCTCAGCCACAGCCCCAGCACAGCCCCGAGGACGCTGGTGAGAAACTGCATGTCCCACATGGAAGTACAGAAGCACCAAAGCAATGAATGCCAAAACATGACATTTCCTTTAGGGACATGACATTTCCTTTAGGGACATGACATTTCCTTCAGGGACAAGACTTGCAGCATCTTTCATCTGGGGGCCTCTCCAGAGAGCAGCCCAATTAAGAGGTGCAGTGCACGGATGGGTGCAACAGAGGCTGTGGGGCACACAGGACAAGACAGCCCAATTCCCTCCTCTGGTGCCCCAAGAGACACTTACCAAGTGGAGATCATATAACCTTCATTGACTGAGCACACTCTCCACTCGGATGCACCTGTCCTTTTGATTTCTCTATCCCAATCCGAGTAAGTTTCAAACAAAGGAGTCTGCTGACCACTGGCACTGCTGATGCCACCGCCACCACCTCCTGGGTCTATGCCATTCACCTTCTTTGCTAGGAAAAGGAAAGTCATCAATGCCCATTAAAAAAATAAATAAAAATCAAACTCTTCACCTTCCTAATTACCAAAATAAGCCATTAGCATCAGGACTAGTATTATCTAGATTACCTACTGTTGTATTACAAGAAAGCGGTGATTTAATGGCAGCTTGATGATACATGAAGATGTCAATGTATTTTTTCCCTGCAATTTCATTAGAAAAGCAACTGAAAATTGTCCTGCTGTGCTGCTTGATAGAAGCCAAGGCATACTAATACTCAGGAACAAATGTTATCTCCAGTCACAGGCTTTCTTTCTTCAATATGTCAAAGTTTGCAATGTTTTAAAACCATGAACCCTTTATAGGCTACCCATTAATAGCTACCATGTCAAGAAAGCAAAATAAAACCTATATAATTTCAGCAACTTTATATGACTGCTGGAATTAACAGCAAATAAAAGAAATGGAAGGCCATGTTAAAATATTGGGGTTTCTATATAGATTTATATCCACACAAAAAGATGGCCATTCATTTTGTGGTTAGGGACCAGGAGCTTAGAGAGGCTGTTACTATACAGAAGGATCTCCTTTGTTGGTCATTCTTTAGATGCCAAGGGGACAGTCAGCCGTGTCAAAAAGAAATTATATTTTGTTTCTTGACACTTGAAGTACATTTTAAGATGGAAGTGGAATAAACTGAAATTCAGCTCCCCCACGAAAGCTCTGAGCCTTAGCAAGAGCCTGCCCAAAGGAAGCAGGACAGCGTCACCGCTCTGCTGACATCCCATAACCTGTGTGGTTTCTGCTTTCTGTTTCTATCAACTTCATTCTTGCACTGGCACTCTGACTACTTAGGATTTTCAGAAGAAAACAGGACTAAAATCAGACTGAAGTAGTTCTTCAAAGATGGTAAACAGAGAAATACAATAATTACAAAAAGAGTAAATTTTCCTGTTTAATGTCAGGGTATATAACTATCAAATAAAGCCTGGGAAAAAAACAATGTACACATACACCAGAGCAATGCAGGCTTTTAATGTTCCCCAGGAAGCACAAAGACAGCATTTCATCTTTTACTTTACTGGGAGTAGCAGGGACAGAGAGTCATTAAACAGCACTGGAATTGCAAGAGCAAGGCCAGATACCTATGGGACAAACACCAGGGTTCACAACAACAAGAACACCCCAACACAGCCCAAAAGAGTTTCAAATTCTCTTAGGAACTGCAGCATGGCAGAACAACTCCCCTTTGCCATTCTGGTCTGCTGCTCCAGAGAAACATTTTTTACCCACCTTATGTAATTCTTCCACTAGGTATTTTTCCATATAGCAAATGGTATTTTAAGGAGAGAGTAAAGGCAACTTTGTGACAGCCTAACATTTTATTGCAACTTTATCTGCAAATTGGCTTCCTCCCTAGTACTTTGTAACATGAAAATACAAGGACCTTAATAATTGCCCAAGCTTTATGAGGTAAGAAATTCCATGTGTAATTATGTGTGCAACATAATCACATGCACACTTATTCTTGTGCATGCTCAGGGCAGTCATAGAGGCACCTCGATGTAAACCATGCATTGTTTTGCAAATTTGAAGGCCTGATCTCATAATTCCACAAGGTTCATGTTTGGTAACAGGCAGATCAGTGGTTTCTAGTGCCAGCTGCAGAGTTCAGATCTCAGTACCACAGCTCTGCAGCAGCAGCAGGCTCTGTGGGGAGGCTCCTCACCCTACAACTGATGGCTCTCAGCTGTGTCTCGGCTGGGGAACACTCAGCAGTGACCGCACAGCATTACGCTAGAAATCAAGTTCCAAAGGCATCTTTGCAGGCTTACCTAACTGACAAGGTTCAGTTGGAGATTGGCCTTGAGCAGAGAGGGTGTGCTCCAACTCAGCAGGGGTGGTGGAGGTTTTGAGTGGTAAGAACTGCCTAGTAAGCCTCTAGGAAAGAAGGTATGGAGTCCCAAGTTGCACAAATCCTCCTGCAATACCACCAGAAGAGAAACTTATTCCCAAAAGAAGGGCAGGTGAGCAAGCCTGCCTGATGGGACATTCACTGGGTACCCAGAGTACCAACAGAGACATACAACAGGAGGATGGAAGCGTGAACTGAGAAATAGGAGTATTCATGCTGGCACAATTTGGCTTTGTTTCAGACAGGAAAGACATTTCTTTGGATTTTGGTCATTAATGTCTATCCCAATGAATGACTTATAACCATAAGTAAGAGGCTGGGTGCAGAACAAGCCAATTTTGTTACCCTTGGAGAAAGCCTCACATGCCTTTTGCCACTGCTTCTGGACAAAAGTCTTACTAAAAATACATATTACAAAACAGGAAAAAAAGCACAATCCAAGTACTTTCATCCTTACCTGGATTATGATATATTTCCCCAACATACTCAAATGCAAAGAGAAGCTGAAGATCCGTTGGCTGAGAATAATGAGCTATTGCAAGGCACACCTAGGAAAGAGACATTTATTACTGTTATTTATACATCTATAGAGACAAAAAAAATTATTGCCCTTAATTGTAACAGTGTCAAATATACAGAGCTGTGAAAATGCTAAAGATGAGTCTTTTGATTTTTTTTTCATGAAAAGAGTACTTATCAATTCAGCAGAAGAACCTAAGAGCACGCAGGGTCAGTTCGAAAGGTCCAACTTAGCACTGTTCTGACAGCAGCCAGCAGTCAGTGCTTAGGGAAGAGCCAAAAAACACAGACATAACACAATGGAATTTTACCACGACAATTTTGAACAATTAACAGTTCATACATGTCCTGAACTAAAATCTGGTATCAGTATTTAAGGGCATTTGACAGCTATGTCGGCTACAAAGTCGTCAGTTGGGCCAGGAGGATTTTCATGTGTGACTTCCTTTTAAAAAAATTGTATTGGTTCTTTCCTTAAGATTATTAAAATTAAGGGTGCAGCATGTGATTTAGGATTAGATCCTAGACTTAAAACTTCATCAAGCATTTCTAGTCTCTGTCTCTTTGAATGTAGATATTCACTAATAAATACAAAAGATTTGACAAAAACTCTGATGTCTAGAAGAATCAAATTCAGGAAGAAAAAAAGTATCATGTAGAGATTGGTGCTGTTATTCTTCAACTTTCAGGACATGAATGGAGTCTTTAACTTTGTCCTCTTCCCTCAGTATTTGCTTCTGCATTTTACTAAACTGTACCTTTTAACCAGGGACAAAGACATAGTGTAAGCCCACATTCTTACCACCCAATTTTTTTTCTTTTTTTTTTTCTTTCTTCCCATCAACTTTTCTTGACTTTTCATATTTAGAAACACATTTACAAAATTTATTCAGAGTTCAGCAGTTTTGACTATTATTTTTGAAAAACATCCTGTGCATCAAAGAAGTTGTCTTCTGTTTATGAAGGACAGTGTCCTTACTGTGATAGACATAACAGAAAGATTTGCACCACAGGACTGAAGGAATACCAGTGCTGGCAGCACTGGGCAATGGGAACAAAGCTCGAGAGCTCAGTTTTGATGAGAGCTCAGTTAGATGCTGAGATCCACATGGAGAAAGTCGCTGTATTTTTACTGTTTGATTGCAACATACGTGGTGTTATGGAACCTTTACCATATTTTTATATACTTTGACTTTTGATGGGGACAGTCCTCATTATTTATAAAACCAGTAATGACAGTACACTCAATTTAGCTGAAAATGTTGTTTCACAAACACTCAACAAAAAAATCCAGTCGAGTCTTAGAACAACAGTTTCTTTAACTGTTTTCCCCACACTTTCAGTTCTACAATGAAACTGCAAAGGAAAATAGAGGAAAGAACATTCCACGACAACCCCCCCAAAAACTCAAACAGTACAAGTGTCCCTGCAGAACAGTATAGCAGGACTTTCCTAATTTTTAATGACATTACTGGAAGCCATGCACATTTTACTAAATCTTGTGATTTCAGAGTATGAACCAAAGCAGAAGAAGCCAGCTATTCAACAGTATTTGGCCACTTCTAAGAGATTACTTTTGGCTCTCATTCACAATTAAACAAAATGGAAATCAGTGTATATGCACATTTTGGCTTCCATTTTACTATGTAGCTTTTCACTACAGTAACTGATTCTAGCAGAGCTACTCCTCATCTTCATTTATGGAGTGACTATGCTCATCTACTCTTAAGGCTTCAGGACAAACTGCAGGAAAAAAATTCCATCGTGCTGCCAAATAACACAACAGAAATACAGTAAAACCTATTTTTAAATAGGCAGCAGCTGAAATCTCTGTCATTTGCTTGCCACATTTGAAAAAGGGAGTATGTGAGCGCTGTGTGAAGAGGGATAAAATGGTGGGGGGGAGATAGTAACCATCCAGATCTAGTTCCCCACAAAAAATATGAGACCATAGTTGTGCTTTTAAATAAAGCAGGAGCTGGAAAATGCTCTGGTTGTTCCATGGAATAGATGTCACTCACACCATGTATTACATGGGTGAAACAGTCCACTCACAGGTTCAGGACGTCTATTTCTCTTATTTTAAAAAGGGATAGATTTATCCTGCTACAGTCTCTATTTTTACATTTTAGAAAAATTCCACTCATAGATACACTAAGCAAGTACTAAAGACATACTAATTTTCTGTTTATTCCTCACTAAATCCCTATAATAGCTTTATTGTCTCAGAGATTCAGAAGACAAGCACATTCCACAGATCTCAGCAGATTGTGGCCATAAGTAGAATGCTCTAAATTGGAAGACAAACATGTTTTACAGGAAGCGTTCTCATATCAAACTCAAAAATGCTTGGTATTCTTGCCAATTTACAATTGTGTAAAGCTGAAGATATTTAGGCTCAGACAAATAACAAGAGAATAGGCTGCTTGTTGGAAAGTTCATTTATTAAAAGCAGTAAACACAATGGCTGTAGTTATTTCATAGTACAAAAGCCATTTCCCTATGTCAGTGTCCCCTGTTCAACCCCTATCTGAGAAAAATAAATGATACTTTTGGGGCACACCCTCCTCTTCAACAGGAATTTTACCAAGGGCAAGAGCTTCAAAGTATTGCTAATGCTCTTGCAGAAGAGTTGTGAACAGCAACATTTCAGATGTTCTCAGTTAGCATCTGCATTTTCCCTCCTTCCTTAAGCCAGGCTACCTAGCTTATGAACTCTCTGGAAAAATCCTGTTTGCCATTGCTACTGCAATTCCTGTCCCAAGCAGACACCTGTGGTAGAAAGTCACACAAGCAGGACTACATCAAGTCCCACAAACAGTTTTGTTTATTTTCCTAGGCTGGAAAACCTATTGGGAAAATAAGCATTCAGCATTAGGAGAATTTTTTAAATTAATCTCTATTTTTAAAAATACCTTTTACCTTTGCCCAGGGAAGTTGTGGCTGTGCCATCCCTGAAGTGCTCAAGACCAGGACAGGGCTTTGAAAAACCTCGTGTAGGGGAAGGTGGCCCTGCCCATGGCAGGAATGGGAATGAAAACAGCTTTAAGGGCCCTTCCAAGCCAAACTGTCCTGATTGTGTGATTCAGTAAGTTTACTTCTAAAAAATGTTTTCTTCATCCCCTCCAAAGACAGTATCTTATGCATTTCCAGTGCCTTGAAACAGTACCAATTTTGTATAAATCTGCATAAACAATTAGAACAAGGTAATAGAGTTGGGGAGGCAGGAAGAACACATTAGAAAGGGTCAGGACCGTTTGTCCAAAACTCTTAAGAGTTTCATATTATTGTTCATAACAATTAGGGAAAAAAAAATGTTCCCCTCCATTCCAAGTGTTATGACGTAGGAAAGGCTACCTTTGATTGCACAGGAAACAAGATTTCAGATAAAAAATTTTCCTTCTGTTTTGATTGAGCATGTGATTCTGAAATGGCTCTCATACTCATTCAAAAAGCTTCCTGAAGGAAAAGAATTGGGGGAGCTGCAGAAGAGAAAGGGATGAGAAAATAGAGATATACTCATGGAGGCACAGGGTGTGTGCCATTCTGGGGCACTGCCAAAATCCATGTGCAACACACTGGCAACACACTGGCCATCACCTAACAGTCAGAAGATTTACAGCCTCACCTCTTCATACATTTTATTTTCTCAGTCTAATGTCAAATACTGCAGTGCCTAGTAGCAGGAGTTTTCATTTTGACTGTTTGCTGTCATTTTTGGAACAAAGTAATTCCTTTCCTCTAAGGAATGTGAAATGCTTCTTTTTTTGTACTGCCTAACTTAAAACTTCCCCAACTTGCTTACCCTTGCTTCCCCATCCTCCACTTCCTCCCACACCCATCTGGCTTTCCTTCCTTTGGAGACTCTATCACTTTATTTTAGAGACAAAACAAAATTAAACTGCTAAACAGTGGTGAGTGCAAATTTCCATTCCTTCTATTTTCCCTTAACGCTTGTTTCCCAAATATCCACTAATAAAAATGAGGAAGAAAATATTTACCTGGCTGACTAATGCTGAGACAGTATTTTATTAGCATGTATGGGCTGCAACAAGTACTGAGGGTATTTTTCTAACAGAACTGATTTTTAAGCTTCTCCATAATATTTTACCTGAAAATAAATGAATGTGTTCTCACAATGTTTCTGCTTAAAGGCAAAGAGAAAGTTCTCCCAACATTACCCATGTGTCTACGTGTAGTCAAGTCTGTCAGACTGTCCACATCAGAAGCCTGCTTGCAAACTTGGATCCTTCTTTTCACAGCATCCAAAGAGATCCTTGGAAAGAGGATCTTTCCGAGATCCTCAAAGAGAGACTTGGAATAATCTCTATTCTAGTAAGGCAGCTTAATTAGTTATTCTCCCTTATGCTCTGTTCAGCAAATAGAGACACTTCCTTAGGAACAGATTACACTCTCTTTGCCAACACCAATTTATGTCACTGGATGCTGCTGAGTATTTCCAGTACGTGCAAGGAACTACATTTGAAACAAAAAACTGCATAAAGCTAGCATCTGTTGTCCTTCTAACTATTCCATATATTTAAAGCTCGTTTTGAAACATTAATTGCCATGGGTATTGTTTTTATATAACTGTTGCTCTAAACAGAACATTTGTGATCATCTGGCAAAAAGCAGAGACATTTATACTCCTGTATTTTGAAATGCATATTTTAGTAGGTAGATATTTTGTTTTGACCTACCAGGGCTTTATTTATAGAGTGCTACTCCTGTGTATTACTAAGATGACATTTAATTACAGCCTGATCTCATCTTGGCAAGTCTGAAGAGAAAGGTGGACCAGGTGATGATGTCCACATGCCCCTCCATCCAGAAGCCCAATTCCATGGTCTCCTACAGTGCTCTCCCAGTCAGACAGCAACGCACCCTCAGCCCAAGCGCAGTCTTCCCCTCCCTTCAGAACTCTGTTACACTTTAAGTCTTGGTCTTCCCTACAAAAGTTATGCACACACAGTTATTTCCAAGTAGACAGCTACCCAAATTTTCTTGTACAAACAGTTGGATGTAAAAATAGATTAAAGAGGCCCTTCAGAACTTTTGGGAGGCCTGATCACTGTCTTCTGTTTTTAAACATCAGGACAACCTTGCTGATACGTACTACCTGAAGGGCAGGAACAGAAACCAGATAAAATCTTTCTATACTGTGGTGCCAGCATGCCATCTAAATGCCAGAAAAGACAAACTAACTCCATTCAATATGCTGTGTAAGACCACTCCAGATGTGTTCATGAGCATCCCAATATAATTTAAGCAAAATCCTGATACAGGAAAACTGATCTAAGGATCTCATGGTTCTATACATTTATATTTTAATGCTAACAGTATAATGTTATTATGGAAACATTGGATTAGATTAGCTGAACCTGATCTCCCTTAAGTAAAAGTGCTTCTGTGCTACACCCACACAAAGCTGCAGTAACCTACCTGATGCATCAAAACTGCAACAGTAACCACAGAGCTGGTATTTTTACAGGTTTTCTTCCTCTCCACTAATGAGCAGATTTTGGTATTTGAAAATGGCAGTTGTTACACTTTTGGTCACCACCAGCACAAGCTCTATAACCACACAGGCTCTGGTCCTCTAGACCTAGCTGTTCTTCCTATCAGAAGAAACCACCTAAGACCATGTAATTATAAATGCCTAATGTACAGGCCTTCATAAAATGGTTTCACTGTTCACTCTTGCATAAGAAAAAGCAGCACAAACAATGTTAATGAGATGCTGAGTTTATTCTCTCCTCCTCCAGGCTAATCACTCTCCTTTGCTGTGACAGCCAATTAGAAACAGTTGCTGTAAAGATATTGCAGGAGATGGCTGCTCCAGGGGGATTTTGGAGAAGCTGTGCAAGGGAATGACTGCTGAAAGACTGCCAAAGGTGGAAGGTTCCAACCAGCACAGGCAGCAGGCAGGGGGGACAGGCAGAACAGGGGCAAGGCCAGAGCAGGGTGGTTCATGATGGGCTCCTGCCCGCGCATCTCTGGGAGGGTTCAGCGGTTCTCTGTGTGACTGCACACAGACTTATGCCTGGGCAGATGGTCCTTGGGACTTACAGGGCTAAACTCAAACCTGATCCTACTGAGAAGGGGAATTGTTAAGCTCTGGGAGCAAAGCGGGTCACTCCTTACGAAACGCCGGCTGTGGCACGCCGCGGAGGTCGGGGGAGCTGGACCAGCGCGGGGACGCAGCGCCAGGAACGCGCTGGCGAGCGGCCAGCCCTGCTCAGCACGGCCCACCCGGCCTGGGGCAGCCCAAAGAGCACAGCCCCACTGCCCAGGGACCTGGGGCAGCAAGGGGCACAAGTGGCAAGGAAGGAAAGCCCTAGGAATGTACAGACCCAAGTAATTCCTCCTGCCAAGAGGTGCACAAGTCTTTGCTAACAACATGTTGAGAAAGAGCCCAGGTTCACGTAAATTGGACAAAATGGTGAATCCAAGAGCTTGCTGGAGAACTTGCTGTGTGACACCATTAAGGATATCCATAAGGCACTACACTCGACCTCTGGGTAAATTAAGCTTATGACTTTCAGAAAATGTATCAAAGCTTGAAACATTTTCCATAAAAATGCAAACATCTGTTGTACAGCTGCAATGCAACATTCTGATTTCAGTC
This sequence comes from Promerops cafer, assembly GCA_013398275.1. Classification (NCBI taxonomy): domain Eukaryota; kingdom Metazoa; phylum Chordata; class Aves; order Passeriformes; family Nectariniidae; genus Promerops; species Promerops cafer. The sequence continues at coordinate 1,622,427 of VZSE01012296.1, read as the reverse complement.
CTTAAAAAGTTGTATTTATTAAATTAATAACTTTTAGAAGTACAACAGATATGACAAGAAATGCTGGTTTATCTTATATGATACTAAACAGTTAATATATCATATTAAATTTTTTCCCTAATAGATTTGACTCTAAATGTTTAGATATTCTCCTGCAACAGAATGTGAATAATTTGCAATTCCTCCCCCCACTTCTCTATCAAAACATAATAATACGAAACGTTCTTATCAGCACAGCTGCTGCTACATGTAATGACTACAAGGCAGGAATTCATAACAAGATAATAATACCTTTTTTGCACTTTCAGGACCTGCTTCATCAAAACGAAATCTGACAATACGGAAGTCTTTGCAATAAATTATTAATTCAGTTGGATTAAATTTAAGTTTTTGGTTGGGACCAAGGACCTTCTGCTTCCTCTTGGTGTCATTCACTGCAAAGAAGAGACAAAGTTATTCAACTGTGTTCTGTAAGGAAATGCAAGACTGGCTCAAACAGATATAGTAATGTTGCTACCAGAAGTTTTTATTTATTGGCACATTTTGATTCAGGTAGAAAATCTGCTAATTCCTGTTAGTATAAGCTTATGTTTCACTAAACTTAGGGTAAACCTCATGTTTTAGAAAAGGGGCAACAAATGTGGGCCAGTGCAAGACAATATAACAGGTCAACAGCACCTCTGTGTTGTAAAAAAAACCCCAAACATTTCTTCATCATGTTCTTCCTCAGAAACACATTAATCTTTTCACAGTGATCACAACCAACTTTGGGCACTGAAAACTTATAACCAATAATTTAGATTACCTACAGTCAGAAAACCAAGTGTTTTACAGCCCACGCCATAAACAAAATTTGAAAAATTATCACTTTTATGAAATTACAATTACAAGATGAAAAACATTCTTAACAAACAGGTTAGTCTAAAGAATCCAACAAATCAAAACCTGGTTCTCCACAAGAAGTATTTAATTTCTTCAGACTAAGATGTTGATTGCCATTTGCAGATTTTTGGAGATCACCAGCTATTAACTTGCTAAGAATTAGAGAGGTTTGAAACCTACAGCATTTCTCTTGTCAGAAATCCTGTCTATGTCTAACTGTATAAGCTAGGTGCTTTTTCCAATTTAGTGTATTTCAGTGGCAGAGATTCAGATGATCCAATGTAAAAACATTGCTAACAAAATTTTGTACTGCTGTAACGTGTCTCTCCTACAATACCTGTTGATTCAGTATGGTAGTTATAAATATAATGTCTATAATATGAAGACCCAACTAAGTCTCCTGCATGGCACCTCAAGATTTATTCAGCATTTGAGACTTTTATCCTGATTTTAAATAAACCAAATACTTCAAATGAGGGAAGATTAATGACATAAAACCTCAAGTATCAACAATTCTGCAGAACTTAACAGGCAGGTAACAGTTTTGTACTGAATAAGAATAAAACCTGTCATTATACTTAACTATTTTTGACATACCTGTGACAATCTGCTCGATGCATGTGAGTGGGACATCATGTTCACCAAGGAGGAGGTTTTTATAATGGAATTTCTGAAACACATGAACTCACAGCCATTAATTGCAGTTCTGCAGCTTGCAACCAGATATACAGCTTTGAAGAAACTATGATAAAAATCAGGCATGCCTAGGCTTTTCTGACAGGTACTACCCTTCCCTATTGCCACGTAATTAGAAGCTGCTGAACTGCACACCCAGCAGTTTAGAAACCCCAGTGGAATATGCAAAATAACCTCCCTATTTGCACTAAATTTACTGAATTAGTATCAAAAATTACTGTTAGAAATTCAATACAATTTGAAGTATAAATATATATATATATATATATATGGAATATAAGAATCTCCAATTATTATTACCTTTGTAAGCATAGAAAGAAAAAAATATTAATTCTACTTTCAGGGACAAGTTTTGACAACTACTTCATGCCAAAAATTAACTTTTTGAAGTAGCTTTGGTCAAACTTCCTAACCATTACTGAATGAGCATCTATGTACTTTCAGAGCTTTACATATCTTTAGTTAATGGAACATTCCCTTTAAAAGCCCCAAATGGAAGTGCAAACTCTACTGAAAATAACATGCAGCTCACTACTTCGATTTCCAGTGTTGAGTGCTGTGCTGTTCAAAAACTGATCATGGTTTTGAATGCCATGAGTTCTGCTTTGACAAAGCAGAAGAGTTCTTCTCCCCTCTTCTTGTTGCTTCATCTACAATGAATACTCATTTCATGGTTACTTTGCCCTCCATCGGTAACACCAATAAAATTCCACCACATGAAGAGCTTTGCTGATCTGACACATGTCTAGTCTAAGGGACATTTGCAAACAGCCCCTTGGAGAAGGAACACATGTGTGTATAATTCCTGCTTTGTCTTTTATAAAACCACTTCCCGGGGAGGCTTCCATACATGGAGGTGAATGGAGCTGGAGGTACTACTGTACAAATTTGCTCTTGTTCTGATATGAATGGATGGAATGGCAACACATTCAGAACAGGACAGTGGAACCTCATCCTGTAGCCTGCTTCGAGGGCATCCATTTATATCAGATATGAGACAGATTGACTGTGTGAATAATTTCAGTTATCACATTCATGATGCACCCATGTGAGCAATAACCAACCTGCAGTGGCATGGGGTCGTCTGTAATGAAGGAAATCTTGAAGTTAGTGCAAACCAACTTGCCCCACAGATCATACTGGCTTGTGTCTGTTGCAATGCACTTTCTTACAAAATTTACTTCGTTCACCACAATTTCACCTAAAACAGAAGAAAGGGAGGGGAAAAGAGAAGCCTTTATAAATCCTGTAGGTATAACAATTCTAAGTCTGTGGTACCAAGGAACCCCTAACTCTTTACCAGTTTCAAGTTATCCACCTCTTATGGGTAAACATGGAGTTTAACTAACACCACTCCAGGGAAAAGAGAAAACCACCATTCCAAAATGGACAATATTGTGCAGTAGTTAAAATAAAACAAAACCCAAAACCAACAAAAACAACCAACCAACTTAAAACCAAAACAAACCCCAAAGAACAAAAACCAAAATAAACCCAAGAAACCCAACCCACAGTCAAACTCAACAAAACCACACACCACTTCCCTTAGATCCAGAGATCAAGATCTGCAATTCTCCACTATTAAAAATTAATTGGTTTGAACAACACTGTCCTTTAAACAGGCATTACATTCCTGTACTTCAGCTAGTATTTATTTTAAAAACTGAAATTAGCTGCCATTGTTAAGTACTTCAGGGAGTTTTATGAAATTCCTGAACTCAGAATCATCAGGCCACATCACATTTTGCATTTATAAAGACATTCTCAGGTGAATTCAAAAAACAGAACACAAACACCTTTCCAACTTTTTACTGTGACTGTCTAATGAAGGAGACATCTTCTTGGTTTCCGTCATAAAACAGAAGATCCAAATGAAGAAAAAAAGTAAATTACGCTAATTGGTCTGGCATAAGCTATAAAATAAAAAAAGCATATAGGCAAATGAGACTGAGGACCATTTAAAAAGAAAAGGTAAACCACTACACAAAATGATACTTTTTAGTTCCACAGCCAAGATTTCTGAAAGCTAAACAGTGACTCTTCCTTCAGTAATCTAACTTGGTAATTCCTTTTATTCCTGCACAGGGCTTTCACTTCTGTCCTTAGATCAACCACCTCCTGCTGCTACTGTCTACCATAAATAGTGTGGGAGTACAAGTGTGTTCCAAGAAAAGTGTAATTTCATATTGGCTCTGAGATTTTGCTTAGAAGAAACTAAGGACTAAAGATTGCTGAAGCCTAATTTGCCCGTAATAGGTTTGGCATGTTAAGTCCCTGTTGCCTGAAATGCCATCTCACAGTCATGCTTTGCATGGGAACAGCAGCTCTTCAGGCAGCTGTACTGGCAGGAATCAGCTACTGTACGTCCAAGGAGTATAACCACAGCCTGGAATAAATGCCCCATTTATCTCCTGCTGTGGAGCAGGTCTTTTCCTCAGGTGATCATCACTGCAGCCAAGTAACCACACTTTGAAAGAACTGACTTTAGTGTCCCAGACACCTGAGAGAAATGCACCTTTTGCTGCCTCAAGGCCCAGTCCCAGCACATGCTCCTCATCCTGAACTATTTCACCCAGCTGTCCTACCGGTCCTCTTGCCCCTGATACAATCAGGGATCTGCCTGGAAGTCACTAAGAGCAGCAGCAGCATCTCTGCTTTTGGCTCAGTTGTTCAGCTATAAAAATGTCTTGGCCTAAGTCTGTAGCCTTGAGCTGCCAGAATTATGATCTGTGTTCTGGGACTGGTTGAAGATGTGAGGAGACAAGTTTCATTGACCTGTGTTACCATATACATGAACATTCTATGCCAGAAGTGGCAGGAAGTGTGAAAATGTCTATAAACAGATCTCCTGGAGCTTTAAAGTCTTTCCTCAAACAGTGCTAAAATGTGCTTAAATAAGCTTTTTAATATGAAAATAAAAAATCTGATTCTGACAGCTTCAGTACAAATAGTTAAAAGCTCATCCAAGTCCACAGCAGCTGAAAACAACATCTTATAATGGGGTACATGAGAATGACAAGCCCTACTTCTGTTAAACATTGTAATGTAAATGTTTCAACACTTAGCATGGTCTGGCCTGAAACTTCTTAATGCCCAGCATTTCTTCAAATAACCTATTTACTTATATAACATCAAAAGCCCAAACCACTTATTGAAACAATTTCTCCTCAGTGTTGGTATTAAGTCTTCAACTATTCAATGTGACGTTCTAAGTAACCTCTTGTGTATGAAGAAAAACAACCTCCTCACAAACTGAGTTCTAAGTAATTTTTATTCCTCTCTCTCTCTCTCCATATTTCCAGTGTATCACCACATTTCTAATAAAAAATTATGGAGAGCTAAATACACCATGAAATGAAATGCAACTTCCATAGCTTTCTTTTGGTAACATTCACTTATCTGTTACCAAGTATAATATTTTTTACTATCACATAGTAAAAGCATCACTTCCAAAAGCAAATTACTATTATCAAACTATTTCAATACTTCATTACTTTGATGTAACCAAACAGTAAAGAAATTAAATACATTCACACATCTTCAATTTGAATTTACTACAGTTTAAAACATGCCTGCTATATCATTCTCTTTCCAAAACCAGTCCTTTTTACTTCCCTCCTTCATTCCTCATAATTGTGTGGCTACACTGCAACATGTTAATTCTAATCCTATTTTAGTGCAACTGCATTTAGTTTCATTTCATCCAACACAAATACATTCTGCTCTCAGGTTTACAGCCCTAATCCAGAACTGTCCATTTTGAACCTAAGGATTAAGGTATGGCAGGACAGAGAATGTGTGCACACCAACTTCAGCCAAAGCATGAGAAAGTTTGCAAATTTAATAGATGAAGTTTCCAAACACCTCTAGAAATTGATTTTTCTTTTCTGAGATGCAGGTTTGGAATTTTACGTGACCCATCTTTTATCCCTCATTTGAACATCTATAATGAGCAATATAAAAAGGAGCAAACCTTTCAACATGAAAATTTAGGAAAGTAGATAACGTGAGTAGTAAGTGCAAGACCTGCACAATGAACCTCTCTTGTGTTTGTTGTTGAGTAGGTGATTTCTCCTATACAAGACAACAACAGAGCTATTCAGAGATATTACACTGCACATTTCTACAATGTAGCTGCTGCTTTTTTCCAGTAAACAGTCACAAGCTGTTCCAGACACGGAACAGCAGTCAACACTTCCATGTGACTCCAAGAGTCAGAGAACGATCTCAGGAGACAAGAGCAGTTTGTTTAAACTTTGACAGAAAACCAGAAGTGAAATTACAGGTTGCCACCCTTACATAGAAAGCCTAATCATGTTCAATAAAAATATTTCTACACTGAATACACGAATCACAAAAATAACAGGAGATACTGAAGCATCTATCTAGCTAATACACCCCCCACCTAACACGCAGCCTGAAAAAACTCTTAAACTTCAGAAAAATTCTGCTAAATCTCCCAAAAGCACATGCAATCTGATTGGTTCATATTTTGGATGTTAAGAGAATTCATGGTATGTATGTAATCCACCATAATGCATAACCCACTACAATCAAAATAAAAAGCAGACAGCAGAGCCTGGGAACACGTGTGAGCTGGGAGAGGCAGGACCAGCCCTGCTGAGCACAGGGATCAGCAGGAGAGAGCACTGGATAGCACAGCTGTGCTCTCCCCCAGCCTGCAGCCACCCCACTCTGCACCAGGCTTTGTGGCAATCTGGTTCCTCAAACTTTGAAACACCATCCCTAATCACCAACCTCCCAAAATAAAGGATGTCCTACACCATTTCCACTACAATATTTTTGTAACTTTTGGTGCCCTGCCGCGCAGAATCAAGTTTATTTTTTTTGTTGTTGTTTATCTAATAAAGGTAGCAATTTGTAACTTTTCAGGGAAGAAGGCTGATTTGAGTAGCATCAAGGGCCACAACCTCATTAATGCGGGAGGTGACACAGACTGAGCACTTTCCAACCACTCTAACAATACTGACTGAACACAACAGTGCTGCACAATCAAAGGACCTGAGCACTATTTTAAATACAGACACATACACAGATCAATACATTTACAGAGAGATGGAGCACGGCACACATACATACATACATACATACACATCTTAAAATGCTAACAGGCAGTATTTTTATCACATTAAAACCCTGATACTTGCTAGAGGCATTGAATAGCTGAAATCATACTCCATAAATTAAAGATGCAAATCCTGCAAGCTCAATAAGTTTGCAGGTACCCTACATGCTGCTAAGGGAACTTTCCCAATGCTGTACTAGAAGCACTAGAATAGATTTATCAGCATAAACTTTCTTTAATGAGCATTGAAGCTCTATGGATATGTTCAATGTCTAATAGACATAAGCATAACAAGTTAAGTACTTTATGCAGTCATGTAATTTCTGCCTAAATCCATAAAAAACTTGCACCTGAATGCACTTAGGAAACTGAACTCCCGTTTCCCATTTACATTGCTGATTGTGATTATAGCCAAGTAAGACAACAGAAAACCAGCTTATGTGAAAGATAGTCTTAGAAGTTCACAATAGAAAAGCTCAAGTTAATTCAAGTAACTATTTAACCATTAAGAATGCAGAATAATAAGTTCATTTGTAAAATATTTGGCAAATAATTAACTTCCAGAAATTCCCAAGTAAGAATTTCCAATAAAAACTTCATTAATAAGTAACTCAAATCTACAACATTTTTGTCCCTTTATCTGCTCTCTTGTGGAGAGAATACTAAAATTGTATGAGTTTATTAGTATGCACCAAGCATTTAGATGTAAATGTCTCTAATCCACTTCTAAATGAATCTTCTGTTCAGTGTGCTCAGGCACTTCCAAACTTAAGAAAAAAAAGTATTTGTAAGCTCATGAAATAATTGTCTTTCATCTGTTTTCTGATTTTCATGAGCTCTTACAAGGTTGTTCCAAAAGGACAGCTCAGTTCTGTGATTATTGGGGAACAAAAATCAATTTGCATTAATTTTTAATAGAAGAACCTGAGGTTTCTACCAAAGAACAACTCTGACCACTGCTTGGAGAGTGGTGTGTTATAAATGCACAGTACCAAAAGAGCTTGCTTTGCCAGTCTTATTAGAAAATTGTTATTAAAGCATCATACATTAATATTTTAGTTTCTCTAGTGTGCTAAGAGAAAAGAGCTTAGATAAATTTTTTAAATGCTCAGTAAGGGAAAAAAGTAGCAAAAAAATAAAGGCTTCCTGGTAAGTCTTCAAAGATCATCTCTGTGTTTCCCAAGCACAATAACAAGACTAAAATCAGTATTTGCCCAGTAATGGCTAGTCTTTATGAGCATTGCAAAAAAACCCAAAAACCAAAAAACAAAACCAAACAAACCTACAGCTGGGACCTAAGAAGATAACTGCTTTTCTGAACTGGGATGGGATGCTCCACAAAAGCTTTCCCCACATCTCAGAACCGCGGTAAACACAAGAATGTAGAGTAGGCAAAAAACAACAGGAGTTCAGATGGCAAGAAGGGAACATGCATGGGGAGCAAAGCTCTCATTATCAAACAGATCTAAAAGTAAGTATTGCAGCAAACTAAAAAGCTGCTTACAGAGCTGCTTTAATCCAGGAGCTTGTATTACTGCTAAAATAGAAACAGTTCCATATTCAACATTCACTTCCACCTCAAGCCTTGTGCTGGCACTGCCATTTACGACAGACTTTGTTAGTCACATCAGAGAACTGATCCAACTGAAAATGGATTTTTTTCTTCCTTTTTTGTCAGTTCAAATTTCACCTGAATTAGCTCTGACCTGGCTTGTTCTTTGGTTGCACAAAAAAGTATCAGCACAAAGTAGTTAATAAGAACGCACCTGTGTGTGAGAAATATAAAATAATAAACAGCTCCTGTTGGCATGTGTATGTATAGTTGGGCCAAATTAAAATAAACTCTTATCACCAGAACCCTTCCAATAAGAGTTTTAGCAATGATTTGGTCAGAGTTCTGTAATGTGAACAATAGACAAGCCAGCGAGGAGGGAGTGTGTTTGGTGTTTGCATATTTTTAAGTCTGGCTACATAAACTACAGGTTCCCAAACCCTGACTTTGCCTAAACAATATAATCAGTAAAAATTTGAGGAGACTGGGGTTTTCAGCTTGTTATTTTATAACTATGTTACCAATACAAGTTACAGATGCTGAACTTCTAATGTACTACTGAGTCTTTGTTAAATTACACGGGTTTGGCTTACAAATAAATTAATACAGAAACATTTGTTTGGAAATTAGTTTGGAATCAGTTCACTGAAGACTTGCTTCATTGGAAGAAAATATAATTGCCAAAAGACAAAACCCCCAGTAGCTTGGACAGATGACAGTTCAGAATCTACTGGATTTTAACAGCTTGTAGCATTCAACACACGTGGGGCAGAGCGCGCAGAAACCAATTACTTTGCAACTTCTTCGCAAAATGCACGTGTAAAAACATTACAATACCTAACTTTAAAACAGAGTCATCCTTCTAGCTTCAAGGAATTACTGCCATATTGGCCCATGGCTAATCTGTTGCATATAGGAAATTATTTTTGCAGATGTTTACAAATACTAAAATATATTACTAGTCAGAAGCTTTAAGAAATGCCTTTTATAACAAAAGCCAGGATAAAATTACTCCATCCAGTAAAATCTACTTCTAAGATTGTATCTGGTACTTGGATTCCGCATGCAGACCGCCTTGGTTGTACTTATGTCCTTAAAAAAATCAAACCCAAACACAGAACAAGTAGTTAACTGAACCCAAACCACGCCTGAAAATTTATTTTGAGCCAAACAAACAAAAAAGCTGTAACAGAAAAGAGTACTTAGTATATACTTACTGTAAGTGACATCTTGTTCTAAATCTAAGTCAAATGTTTGGTTCATTTTTAACCTTCTTGCAGCATGAAAAACTAGTTTGCAGAAACCTGTTGTTTCAGATTTCGAACCCAGAATTTGAAACTCTCATAACTTATATAAAACTTCTGGCAATCTTTGTATAGACAACAAAAAAACCTGAAACATCTACTTTTAAAAAGCTTTAGGGAATTGGATTATTTTCCAAATTGCCATTCTGATCTTCTAATCTGGCCATTCTTAAATGCTGAAAATAATTTCATGCTCTTATATGACACTGATTAGTGAAAACAAGTTGCAGTTACAAAGCTTTTTTGCCTCCTTTTTATATCACATATTAATTCTAAAAACAAGCAAATGAATTTTCACAGTAACATTTCAGTTTCAAATAAAAAGCTTGATGCGGGGAAAAAACCTAACCCTGTGATATGACCTCTTACTCAGCTGCACAAGGAGGGAGTGAGCCTTGGCGGGCACTCCACACCACTGGAAATGAGAATCAACAGCTCCGAGTGCTCTGGAACTGTGAGGAGCTGCCTTCAGGCAAGTTCTGTTCCGGTGCCATCAGCACTGAGATGCTGTCGCTACCCACCAGCAACACATGCACATCCTTAACAGACCAGGCAATGCCTTCCTGAATATCAATACCTCATTCCAGAAATATCCACAGGAAAAGGCACCGACAGTGACAGCACAGCACTTGTACCAGCTGAACAACCCCAGTTTTCCCTTGGAAGCATTAAGGCAGAATGAATCCTAACAGCCAAGCAGGGCAGACCCGGCAGATCTCGGGGGTTACTCATTAACCTCCTGAACCGGGCCCCGGCTCACAGAATCCCCGCCCTGCCCCGGCCTGAGCCGGCACCGAGCACTCACTGCACAGCGTGGCCTCTGCTCTCCCGCTCTGGGACACCACAGACCGAACGAAAATGCCGAGGAAGAGGTGCAGGGCTCCAAAGCGGTGAGAAAAGAACGTACCTGGGGCACTAATGCACAAGGGTGCTTCAATGAACAGTGGATTTCCCTCTCCTATCACATGATGGGTTGCAGCTGCTCTGGAACACATGACTCAATGTAATAAGGAATTGCAGAAAGCAGAAAAAAACAAAAAGCTAGGAGCTAACTTGCGAGAGAAACAGACTCTTCTAAAAGATTAAATCTTTCCATGATACAGTCTTAAAAACCTCACAAAATTAATTTCTACAGTCACTTGACTTTCTAAAGGCATATATATATATATAAAAGCCAATGAAAATCAAAAAAAGCTGGTGGCAAAGTCAATCAGCATTATTAAATAAAAGCTGAATATATCCAATGGCAAAAATCTTGAACATGATACAAAATTTCACTTCGGGAAAAAACAGGAACTCAGCACAACCAAAAAATGTTTAGAATTAATCAAAAAGATGATTACAGATATGGGAAACTTCATTTTTAGGACCAACTAAGACAAGGGGCAGCAAAACAATGTGGACACATAATACATGTCTGAAAATCACAACTTGCATGAAATGGAGGAATATGGCTCGATGTTTGCTGTGTCCTACAAGAACTAGGATTTATCCAAAGGAACTGGATGGTGGTAATTTCAGAAAAAAAACTATTAAAAGGAGTTGTAAAAGCATATAATTAAACCGTGGGACTTGTTACCATGTGAAGCTGTGGGTGATAAACTTTCAGACGGCTATAGAAAGCAACTGGATAAATTCAAGTAAGACAGATGCAGCTAGAGGAATTGAACATGGTAGCACTGTTTCTATGCTACCCCGTGACTCCTCACTTGGGTGTCCCCATTAGGTTCCTGCAAGAGGAAAGTCCCCATGCCGCACTCTGCAGGGAGGGCAGAGAGAGCAGCTGGGAGTGCTGCTTGCCCTGCTCCCCTCTCCCTCGGTGCCTCCGCGGCCACCCAGCGAGAGGCGACACCTGCCCCCGCCCAGCCGTACTTGTGCCCTGCTGATCACCCACCGCGGCTGCGACCACACTGCGACCGGTGACGGCTCTAAGGTTCACCTCTGTCATCTGACCACGAAACGGGGCAGACACAACAGCCTGTGCATAACTGCTTTCCATAGCACCTCACCACCAAAGCCCCTTTACCTTGCCTTAGCATGAGCAAGCCCGAAAGATAAAAACTAGTCTTCTAATTCAGTTTAGTCTATAATTTTATAACCATTTCTAGCCTTTTTGTAAAAACTTACAGGTAACAACTACTATCTTAATCTACTGGCAAATTAGCATACTAAGCAACAATTTAACTAATTCAAATGGACATTAAGATTCGGGAGGAACAATCCTCTCCTCACACTCAATCAGATGCTCCACTGGTTACATAATCTGTTGCAGAATGCCCTGTGTGAGCAACAGGGAGGATCTCCTTGCCTGGTCTTGCCTAAACCACAGTGCGGCACTGGTTCCAGTACAGACAGCGGACTGGTCCACTGTCCATCCCTGTATTGCACTTTGCACACTTCTTTGCCATTGACATCATGGAGACACACTCTGCATTCACAGTCCACTTGTGCTGGACAGGTTTTTTGAATGCTCAAGTCGATGACTTGAAAACACCACAGACACGGTTATGGAAAATAAGCTACAGCTGATCACCAGAACAAAACATACCTTCAGGTTTAGCAACTTGAATTCCACACTCCCCTAAGGTACACAGACTAATTTCCTACCAGCCAGGCAAGGCACTTTAACAGACTGACTGCCTGCTAACTGAAATGTTACTGACTACCTGCTATTTCTGTAATTTTCCTCTTTGACATGCTTATAAAACCAGCAATGCACACAAACAAAGGGGGAAAAAGTGAAACTGTTACAGAAGCCAACTCTTAACTAATTCTGCAGAAACTCTCGCTCACAGAGCTAACACTAGGAAAACAGAAAGAAAAAGAAAACATTTTTGTAACTCCACCTCAAACCTATATCATGTGTTTTGAAATGAAATTATACCAAACTCTATAAAATTACTTGCTTTTCCCTACTGCAGTATCAGTGTTGTCCCTTACAACCAAGGTTTTTACTTGTTTTAAATGACACTTGTTCCTTTTCCCAGTAACCACCCTCCTCAGGGCATACAGTTCCACGAGAACACAGGCTTTTCCTCCAAATTCTGAGATGCAGGCTCTGGGCTCCAGAGGAAACTTTTAACACAAACTCTACAGGTTGAAAGTTGATTCCAATGAATTTTTTTTTAGTAAAAACCACTTCATTTTTTAACCAGATGTATTATTTCCTAGCCTGTAACTCCTTGTCCTAACCTCCACTGCACAGAAATACAAGTTAGACAGCAGGGTATTTAGCTTCTTTGGAATTAGTAAGCAAGCCACTCCCTCAGAGTCACTACATTTTAGGAATCAAAAGCTTAATACAATCATTTGCAGGTTTTGAAGATTATTAAAGCCAGTACCTGCTTGTGCTAATGTAACTTAATTCCAAAAGAACTCCTTAAAAACTCCACTACCTAAAAATCATAACAAACATTCAGCCACTCAGGTTTATCTCCGTTCCTGAGAGCAAAAGCAATTTCACACAACTGTTAGGGACAGGATATTAGGAATGCCATACTAAAACTGTATTTACAAGGAAGTGCAAGTCAGCCTTAATATAATTAAATGAGTTGGAATTTAGCCAGTAACTTGGGTTATGACAAATCCAAAAGCCAGTCTATCCAACAGTACAATGTGTACTTGTTTATGCACTTTTCTACAGCACGGTTGATGACAGAAACAAAAAAAAATGTGTTTAGGCTGGTGCTTAACTTCAAACAGGAAGAGTTGCATTAAAGTAATTTTAAATAAGTCACTTCTAACACCTTCCCAACTCTCATACAAAGTCATGAACAGATTGTGTCAGAGCTACTCTGTGGCTATATAGAGAAGTGAATTTTATCATGAAATAATTCAAAATAATACCTTGGAATGATATGGAGGTGGAAATTTTAAGTCTGTGGTACATCATACTGTGGCTTCTATATAACTTGGGGCAACTTACTACAAATGTCCCAAAAGCCATCAAATGCTGACTTCAAAGAGAGTGCAGACAAGGAAAATAATGCAAAGAGGGAATAAATAGAAGCCAGTTGAGAAAAACAAACCCAGTCAGAGCCATTTTAAAAGTACTTGGGAGTTTCACAAATACAGAATGAGCCACACTGCAGGACCTGGTAGCACAGAAGTTACTTTTTGTAACTGCTCACGGCCAGGTCCCACAGCAAAGGCAATATGTGCTACATTTTGAGTGAAGCACTCTCCTACTGCCTTGCATTTGCTGTGGAATGTCTCAGGGAAGAACATGCAGTCACTTCCTTGTGAGTCAAAAGCCTTGGATGAATATCAACTGCAACATAATCAGTGAGATGCCAAGTGGTAAGCAGAAGTTTTGCAAGCATAAAAATATAACTATTTCAAATATCAAGCAATCTCAGCAATGTATTTTAATATATTTATGCCTCAAGCAAACTCTGCATTCTTTTGTTTCATGAAGAATGTCAGGCAGTTGTTATTTACTCTTTCAGTTGAACCTCTTCCACAGTATTTCAGCCTCTAAGGTACCTCACTGGACCATATCACACATCAATTAGTATTGCTTAATTAGCAACAGGCCCATGTAAAGCAGTGACAGAAATAATTTTTTAAAGTTTTTTAAAGAATGTAAATTCATATTTTTAATATACATTCTGAATGCTAAGAAAAAACTAGTATGACATTGTTTTAAGCTCAAAATTATCCTTAGAAACGGCAAGTCAAATTTATTACTGTGATGTGCAGTTTGCCATGAAAGTAATCTTGAGAACAATAGATTCTTCCTTCCATATCTGAAAAAAGGCTTTTAGAAATCCTCATTGATCAAACTGTCATTTACCAGAGATTATTTCTTATTTAAAATATGGATGTCATTAATACCTCACATTTTTATAAATATGTAATGATGAACAGTAATAAAAGCATTGCTTTATTTCACCCACACCCCAAAAAGATTATTCTGTAGAGATCTGAAGACATAAATTCCAAACTTACCTAACGGCACCATATTCAATAAGAGTAAATGAATAAAGATGGCATGAGAAGTTTTCCAATGCAGAAGTCAATCATACCCACATACTGGGAATTCTATTACTATTTTCCTTTAAAATAAAGGAAGACCCTGACACAGGCTTTGGTACTGGGTCCTGCACACAGATAAATATCTGACTATCTGATGAAAATGTAATTACCAGTAGTCTTCCAAAAGGTGTCAAGAATGTAAAAACACTTAACAGTGGTTTAATTTCCAATACTCACAATAAACCCAAGACATTATTCTAAATGTAGTAAGCCATCACACAGGCAAAATTGCCTGTGTATTTATTTAGTGTTTCAGGTGGGTTAGAGTAAGTTTCTACAGACACAAATATCATTACCTTTTCCTGCTCAAAAGCACTAATCCCTCAATGAATAATGCTAAGATTAAAATATACCAAAATCAATACCAATAGAGGTATTTGTCAAATTTCTGATTCATGCCTACCTGGTAAAAGTACTGGTTCCAGTTTTTTAATCCTTGGTTCTGATGCTATACTGTCATCAGCCTGAAGAAAAATTAAAAAAGATAATTTACTTAAGGCTCAGAACTTTACTGTCAGACACAAGCCTGATCTGCTTGTACAGAAGAGAAAGTTGTTTTACCTTAAAAAGTCCATCTTAAGGAGCTAGAATCCAATCATAGCAACAGTTTTTAACAATTTTGAGGGCATTTAGATTTGTACCAAAAGAATAATAAAATATTTTAAATATTCATGTTTAACAAATTGGGTAACCCAAACTATCACAAGTCACAGGATGAACAAAAACCAATTTGCCTTGACACTCCATAATGGCTCGAGATCTTCAACAAGTTTTACAGATATAGACACTCAGTTCAAAAAAGCCTCTTTACTAACTTCTAACATGCACAACTTTCCAACATAGGAAAGATTTCAAAAAAACCCAAGGCCTAGAACATGCATACGCCTACTTGCACTTCAGTTTCAAACCTTAAAAATGAAAATCTTCTATAAAAAGACTGGAATCTTTGGTGAAATAACCCATGGTTCCTACAATAATAGCAATATAACCATTTCCCAGGACTAGGAATATCCAGAACTGTGTTACATCGACATCTCACTTTTACTAAGAAATTCTGAAAAAAACAAATATCAGTCAACATGTCAAACGTTGCTAGAAGTGGTTCTGTCTTGTCTAAAGTAAATAAATATCACTTTCTGTCAAGTGTACATCTAGATGACACAAAAAATCCTGGGGGTTCTCGACATACTCAGTACTATATGCGCTATATATAATTGATAGGTATACTTGGTTTTCTTATTTATGCCATCAGATAAACGTGAAACGATGGCTGCAAGTGAGACTTTAATTATCTGCACAACAGAGCAGTGTCCGCTGCTTTCTCCTCATCCCACCCAGCGCTGCGAGTAAAGCGAGCCCAAACACCTGAAGCATAACTCATAACTTTCCAAAATAATCTCGCACGGGCCGATTTTAATGAACACAAGACTTCATTTTGATAGAAGTCCTGCTTCCCGACCACAGTGCGGGCTCTGCCCGTGTGCGACGCGGAGACCCGGAGGCCGAGGGGCTGCACCCCGAACCGGCTGCGCAGCTTTTGTTTCCCGGTGCCACGGGGGGCTCGGGGACCCGGCAACCCCTCCACAGGTGCTGTTCGCCACCCCTCGGGCCAGCGGGCACAGCCCCCGGGCCAGCGGGCACAACCCCAGGGCGGCACCTCGGCCAGGGACAAGGACGGCCCGGGGCAGGCAGGGCAGCGAGGGCAGGTCGGCAATGGCAGTAAAAGGCGGTTACCTGAGGCAGAAGGTACGACTTGAAGGTGGGTTTGGGCTGCTTGAGGGAGAACATTGTGGCCGCCAACGGGCGGGCCGGGCCGGGCCGGGCC